>JAYMFT010332380.1:0-23253 GCA_038088735.1 Panulirus argus
GGACCGACTGCCGCAACCAGGATTCGAACCTATGCGCTCGACCCTGGGCGGCCCGTGAATGCGTCACGGTCAGAGACACTAACCGCTACACCACGGAGGTCCATCTGATAGTACATTTTAAGTACCATGATTAATTGTTTCAAGAGGTAGGAAAACATAAAGTTTACCATAATGATTGGAAGGTTAAAGACATTAGGATGGAGTGACTATAATGCAGGTGATTTGCTATGGTGTTGACTTATGAGTGACATCTTATCCCCTACACTCAGTGCCTCATGATTTTGTCTTAGGATATTATGTATAGAATAGAAAAAATACATATTTTTTGTAGCTGTTGCTCATGTTAAGACAACACAGATGTATTTTGCATTTGAAGCATTGTAGCCCATGATGAATATTCTGTGAAGAATATGTGGCAATATCTTGGCATACTGTACCTTCCAGAACTGAGCAGCAGTGCTTACTACATTTGCCTAAGGATTTTGTTTGTTGCTTGGTTATCCCACAAGGAAAGCTGTAAACCTGATTACAGTTTAAGAAATTAGGCTTTTATAATGTGAATTGAATATGGGTAACCCCAGGAGATGACACAATTAAATTCAAAGAAAAGTGAGATGATGTAATGCAAAAAAGACACTGTAGAGAAAAGGAATTGATTGTGCCTCTTAGAATCTTTAGTAAAAAAATGATACTCCGTTACTTAGTACTACACCATGGATGTAGCCAGAGAAAGTGGACCATCATTTAGAGAATGGGAGACCAGAAAGTCTCTTATTTTAACAGCCCTCTACTTGTGCTGTAGTCCTTGCATGGAGTGACTGGAACCAACTGTTGACTTCCTGGATTGTACAACACACCTCTCGACTTCTCTGATTCAGCACATTGATATGAAGACTGAAATTGATCACCACTATCAATCAACAGGTTGAAGAAGATGGCAGTTTCTTGATGGGAAGAAGCCGTCGTGAATGCATCCGATGGACTCCAGAGCAGCGTCTTCAGATCCATCAGGCCTATTGTGAGATGGGTCCAACTAAAGCTGCAAGAGAAATGTCTCAAAGGTTTGGCAGAAAATTAAATGAATCTACTGTGCGAAGCATACATAAAAGTTATAATTTAAGGAGGTGAAGAGGAGCTTAATCCTGTCCTCCATCATATCAGTAAGGTAAAACTGCTAAACTGATAGACTCGATAAAGCACATACTACATGTATAAGCCTTATGGTATTTTCTTGATCACGTATGATATTGCTGCTAAACCAATTTTATTTTACTGTACAATATTGTTATGTTCTTTGGTTACAATGATGCTTTGAAAAGTTGTTCGTTACTTCATGCTTTAATGATACCAGAGTTATTCATGAAGGAGTTTGTTTTTGATATTGTTTATGTCATTATTATGAAAGCCAGGGGATCTGAGCTAGAATTGTCTTAAAAAACCTGTTGAAGAACTGATGTTAACATTGATTATTCTTGATAGGTTTTAAGAATGAATGCAAATTTAGATAAGTGTCATTGAGAAAAAGAGTGAGCAACAGGGCAAGGTGTGTATGGATGGTAAACAGCCAGATAAGGCCGCACAGTTTAAGTAATTGTGTTTGGTACTATATAAATATGGCATAAAGAAAAGTAAGATTCTCTCTCTCTCTCTCTCTCTCTCTCTCTCTCTCTCTCTCTCTCTCTCTCTCTCTATCAAAGTGTGTGATCATGAAAAAAGAGAAAAAGCAAGACAGCTTAGTTCTGCTAAACCTAATCTACATTTACAAAACATTGACATAGAATGGAGCAGACAGATCTAGGGTTCTGGTTTTAAAATGAGCTGTTTGAGAGGTGTTTGCTCTGTTTGCAGATAGAATGGGGTAAGTGATGGGAAGTGTACAGAGGAGAAGACGGGATATGATATCACAGATTAAATTAAGAGAAATAAAGTAACTTGGAATAGTTTCATCATGTGAAGAGAATGCTTGGCGATAGAGTGTAAAGTGTAAATATACAAAATTAAGGTAAAAGGAAAGAAGAGTGAGGGAAGGAAACATACATCCTGGGAAGGGAAAATGAGGAAGTGTTATGGTTAGTACCCAAGGAAAGTAATGAATTATAATAGGGTGATGCATTTAATTAGGGCAGCCTAGAGTTTTTTATCCATGATAAAAGGTGAGCTAATACACCTTATGACTAGTATAACACAAGTTAATGTGTAGATCCTTGTGGGAGATGATGGAGGAATGGAAGAAGAGGGTGTACATCATTCATATAATGTTTCACTCCAAAAAATGAAAGAAACATGCTTAAAAAGCAAAAAATATGTACAAGAGAGCTAACCTATTGTATATGTCTATGGTATAATACTGAAGTTAATGTGTAAGTCCCCTAGGGAAGTAATGGAAAAAGCATTTAGAAATGTGTGTGTCATTCAGATTTCCTGTTTCCTATTACAAAATGAAAGAAGTAAATGTGAAAGTAAACAGTATACAAAAAAATAGGCTAACACATTACATATATATAGTATAGCTGGATATTGAGTAGATCCTTAGGGGAGTGATTGAGAAATGGAGGAGACGGGTGTGCGTTGGGTTAAGGCATCATTGAGGTGATGCTTATGCTGCTCTAATGTAAGGCAGAAACCAAGTAGCTGTGTAAATGTCATGATATTAGCACAGACTTTGGAAAAAAGAAAAGCTTGTGTCGAATGCAACTGTCATGACATCTGTCATTCCCTGGTAGTCGACTATAAGCGACTCCTGTTGTTTAAGGGACAAGTATCCTGTCATTATTTGTAATTTAATTTATCTGAATCTTTTTGGTGTTTAGTTTTGGATTTTTGTTGTACAGGCAATATAGCATTACCTGACTGCCTGAATGTGGTTACTGTGTATAGGAAAAGTCACCTTCATTGGCGCTGTATCATTGTTACACAAAGGATTAAAGGAATTCAAACAGCAATGGACCACCAGGTCCTTCGAGGAACCTTAATACCTGAAAAGGAGAACAAACTTGGTAAGGAAGATTTCCCTCCATTGGAGTCTGTTATTTACCAGCTACGGATTGTAGTGAAGTTTTGACCAGCAGAAATCTTGTAAAATGTGACTTGGAGTTATATAATTGAAAATACTACATACAATATTGTTTTATTTTGTATTTAAGACTTTGTTTGCTTTTCCCAATCCAATTTTTATGGAAGAGGAGTTTGGTTAATTGAAAAATAGGAATTTGATCCATGTTGCTCAATGAGAGATGTTAGAATACTTTCATAACTGAAAAAAAAAGGCCACAGAAAGATTAGCATGGTTCAGATATTGGGGGAGATTGCTGTTAGGTTTGGTCACATGAATGTTTTAAGCATGCTTGCTGGTGCATGACTTAGGAAGGTGTCTTCTAATTTTGATTTCAAGAGGGTTTAGCATGCTTGGATAATTCACAGATTTGGCTGGTGATTACGGTCTCAAGAGGGGTTATCATGCTTTCATAAATAAGGGTGATGGCTGTTAATTTTACTGACAGTAAGATTTACTGCCTTTATATGAAACAAAGATGGCTGCAAATTACAGCAATTGTATTTTCATAAGAGAGGAAGATGGTTACAGTTTTTGCATGTTTCCTTATTAATGAGGGATATGGCAGTTAATTATAACTAATGGAGGTTTAGATGACTGCTGTTGGAGAGAGTCCTGGATGTGAATATGTTGAGAGGGGCAAGTGGTGGGATGTCTGATCGTTACCTGGTGAATGGAATGGTGAAGATTTATAGAAGCTTTCAGGAAAGAGGAAATAGTATCGGTGAGGAGAGGGTGTTGGAAGTAAGTAAGCTTGGAAGAGAGACTTTGGTGAAGAAATATCTTGAGTTGGTAAGTATAGAATGGAGGTGTGTAACTGTTAGCCTTTACAATTGGTGTAGTTTTTATTACCTGTTGTAACTAATTTACAACAGTAGCAACACTGCAAGGAGGAAGGGCTGGTGTATCTTGTATCAATTTGACCACAACAGTTATGGAATTGCATAATCATGGTTTTCCTACTGTTAAGAACTTGGAAATACTAAATACTGAATACCAGACAGTTTGAAATTTAAGCCCTCTTTTACCTTAGAATCCTGCAATAGGTTTAATTTAAATAGACTTGATCTGCATGGCATTTTCTAGGAATGCTTCACTTTTAAATCAAGGGAATGGGGTACTGTACTGTGCATTATGTACAGTAATAAGATTGCTATTAACCTTATATGCTGGTAATTCGCAGAATGCTGACATTGATACAGACAGAAAAACAACCTTCAGATTACCAGATCCCCATTAGGAAATGAAAGTACATTTAAGAATAAAGGATATGAAAAAACCTACCTTACTGTGTCTGTAAAAACCTTTTCTACCACAAAACATTTGCCCCTCCCCCCTCCTCACAGTACCACAAAAATACAATGTCACTTACATTTTAGTACTTTGGCATGACTCCTTTGCCCATGCTTACTGTCTGCAGACATCTGGGCATGGAATAGTCATGGTTCCTGAAATATTCTAGGTCCATATTTTGGGTCCATAGGTTTTTGATCTGAATGAGGCAAGGCACTGATGAGGTGTTTTGGGAAGCAAGCTTGACTTTTATCTGGATCATGCAGTTCTTAGTGGGCTAAGGTCTGGGGAACTCCCAGGCCACTCCAGCAGTTGAATACTTTTCCCTGTTAACCAGTTTATCACCTCTCCTGTTTTGTGGCAGGTGGCACTATCATTACTATCCTGCATTAAGTAAACACACCCACAAACCTCATAAAAAGGAAGCCGTTGGTCCTCTAGTACCTTTATGGTACTGCTTTCCATTTATTATGGTGTTTTTAGTTGAGAAGTCCGATCCTCCCCTACACATTGCACCACTAAAGCTACCTCAGATCATCACACTACTGGGGTGTTTCACCATCTTCATTGTGAAACATGAGTCATGCAGCTGACACCCTCCAGCCTTGTCACCCTCCTATGCCTCAATTGCACACACCTTAAGGAACTTCCAGCAAAACACATCACTTTACATCGCGGTTGCTCTCTTCAGTCCTTGTATTTTTTTGCAAATGCGAGTTGTTGGCATTTCATTTCATCCATAATCAGGGGTTTGGCAGCTGGTTTGAGGGAGAGAATATGAAGGTCTTCTTGCATGTGATGTTGAATTTCTTTAAGAGACATTTCAAAGAAGTTTTGAATGGCTTTTCTTGAGTTTGGCAGCTGAAGTTCAGGTTTGCTTCAATACTAATCATCTTAGGAGGTTATCTGTAGATCTGTAAGTCATCCTTGGTTGACCAGGGAGAGGTTTTATTTATTTTTCTGTGTATACTACCCACCAATTTCTAGGAAAATGTCATGGTGTTAGCCAGGACCTTTATAAAGGCTCCTGCAGCCTTACAGTAGCAGGGAGATGTAGACTCCTTTGGAGTGAGAAGTTCTTTGATGAGACTGTACTCCCAGTGGTAGAGCCTTGCCAAATGTGACTTTTCACACATGGTGTAACATCTTGCTGGCATAGCCTGGTAACACTCATGACAGTATTCATGTTGAGTAATATCAAAGTACATAACTGGCATTTAATTTATTTATATTAGTAACAGCAGAAAATCACATGCATTGTAGAAATATAATTGCATTGTCTGGCTTGATTCCTGAAGTATCTTACCCATCTCTTCTGCTGTAATATTTCTTCTTCATATTTAACTCATAAGAAAATTTTAAATGGAATGCGAAAAGGTTTTAGATTAATGAACCAAGTAAATTTAAGCACCGCTTATCAACTTCTTTCAAAAAAGGAATCTGCATATTTATTCAGTTTGTTTATATCATGAAGTACAATATTTTATATGATAATCTCTTAGATTGTATATCATGATGTTAACATACATATAACATGAGTATGATGAAGATACAGGTTAAATATATGCAGATTTGTAAGTCTAGGTGGATCAGCTTTTGTTCATTTATATTTGTGTTCACTGATAGCCCTCACAGATGGCAGCAATCCTTGTGGTTTTGTGGGTATTAAGGTCCTTTGATATGTAGCGTATTATTCAGCAGAAGAAAATCTTTTGCCTTGGGTGCCATGAAGAAACTGTGATTTTCTCAAGAGTAAAAAATTGTTATATCATATATGTGTGATTTCAGCAAAAATGTTGAAGTGTGGGATGGATATGTGAACTAATTTGTAAGCTTTCAAAGCTGCATAGAGAGAGCTATGCATATTTCATCTGAATTTAAATGAGTAAGAATATAGGAATTACAAAGATTGACTTCTTTTTATCATTCTTTGCCAAAAGTTTCCGTCGTTTGGAATTGCTATGGAGTTAACTATTAATAGCATCTGAAGGACCTTCACAGGTGACTGAAATTCTTCATATCTCTCTACAGACAGAAGAGTCATCCCAAGCAAGACCAATGACTGAGAAGTCTATAGTTATGGATTCTGTTGAAGCAGCCATTCCACACAATGCATCATCACATTTATCATGTATCGACATTGGAACCCTCAACCTGTCTTTACCAAAGAGGTTCTCTACCTCTCTCATCAAAAAGATTCTAACAACACGATTTGTTCCACATAAATACTGGAAACCTCCTCAACGACAGTTTGGCAGGTATAGAAGGCGTGTACCAGAAAAGCTGTTCAATAATCAAGAATATCCCACACTCCGGTACAGTGTTATACAGGATGGCCTCTACTGTGCTCCATGTGTTGTGTTCCAGAATACGGATGCCATTCTCATTGGTAAGCCTCTCCAGGATTGGAGCAATGCTATTCGTCACACAATGTATCATTTGCAGTCTAAAGGACACAAGTATGCTCTCCAGATGTCTGCCAAGTTTTTAAACAGTGATAGATCTCAAAAATCATCTTCTAACTTGGGCTCATCAGAAATGTTTGTACCCATGGCTGGTTGGGAACAAACTAGTAAAGATGTTAGTCATAATCTTAGTACTTAAGTACAAGTCAAAGATTTCATTCCCACTTTTGTGCAATGTAATTTGGTGTCATTTTCTTATTAAGATTTGGGTTTTATTTGATATACTGAGGCAGGGGAGAAAGAATTCTACCTCCATATGCCCCACATGTCGTAGAAGGTGATTAAAGGGGGCGGGAGTGCAGGGGCTAGAAACCCTTCCCTTCTTATATTTCAAACACTAAAAGAGGAAACAGAAGAAGGAGTCAAGCTGTGAGTGCTAATCCTCTTCTGAGACTTAGATTGGGGTGTCTGGATGTAACCAAGGTGAAAAGAGAGGAAAGATAGGTAGAATGTTTGAGGAAAGAAACCTGGATGCTCTGGCGCTGAGTGAAACGAAGCTCAAGGGTAAAGGGGAAGAATGTGTTGGAAATGTCTTGGTAGTAAATCAGGAGGACAAGAGCTAGGAAGGAGTAGCACAACTCCTGAAGCAGGAGTTGTGGGAGTGTATTTTTGCATGCTGAATCTAAATACATTTTCAGAATTTGTCTTATCACCCATAGTTTATTTGTTCCAGCATACTCACATATCATTATGTACGGTATATATATACCAATGCTTTACAGACCATTTGAAACAAAAAATTTAACAAGCAGTTTTTTCATTGTGAAGTGCAATGGCTTCTTTTTGAAAGCACAAGCCTAAATAAATGAGTCACTAGGGGCCTGCAGAAACACAACTGGAAATGTTGGGACATTCAAACAGTGCCCACTCCTGAGTAGCAGTTTTCTGTCAGTTGCATGCTAGAACTCAATGTGCAAACATTGTTTTTTCCAGTCTGTTTACAGATTGGGCTTTTGTGTATTCAAGTGAAGTGTTGATACCCCATCCACCATTATAATGCCGAGAAACTGTGTAAATAGTCCGAATTCTTTCTGCTACATCTGCAGTGAATGGACATTTATATCGCAAAAACATTGTTCACACCCCTCATTAAAAAATGCTATGAGCATTACTTTGGTTGTAAAGTGGGTGACCAGGATAAAAGTTTGGCCCCCAAAATTTGTTTTGTCACATGTGTCAGGCTTCTCATGGCATGGGCAAAAGGTTCATGACGTATGCCTTTTGCCATTCCTATGGTTTGGAGAGAACCCAAAGATCGTGCTTCGGATTGCTACTTCTGCCTGACAAATACAAATGGTATAACATCAAAATCCAAGCATACTCTTAAATATCCTAATTTACCATCTGCTATGAGGACAGTACCTCACAGTCATGAAGTATCTGTGTCAGAGCCTCCAAGAAACATGACACTGAGTGACAATGAGTCTGGTGATGAGAAAATAGACCAAGTAGAAGACAATATGGATGCAACATTTGAAGCAAGCTGTTCTTCAAGTGAACCACATTTACTGAGAACAAGGAGATCTTAATGATCTCGTCCACGATTTAAATTTGTCCAAGAAGCAAGCCGAACTTTTGGGTTCCAGGTTAAAGGGCTGGAATCTTCAACAGAATGAAACTAAAGTTTGTTTTTATCATGATGGCCATGTCATTTTCAAAGAATTTTCCTCCCTTGAAGATGGTCTGGTGTTTTTGCAATGATGTTCATTCTGTTATGGAGGCACTTGGCCATGAATATAACACAGATGAGTGGCACTTGTTTATTGACCCATAAAATGTAAGCTTGAAAGCAGTTGTACTCCACATTGGAAACAAGTTCCCTTCCATTCCTCTGGCTCACACAGCTATTGTGAAGCTTCTTTTGGAAAAAATTAGGTATGGGGACTTTGAGTAGAATGTATGTTGTGACCTAAAGGTTGTGGCACTTTTACTTGGAATACAGCTTGATTTCATGAGGTTCTGTTGTTTCCTCTGTGAGTGGGACAACTGGGACAAGAGAAATCATTTTGTAAAGAAAGAGTGGCCAAAATGAACATCATTGACTCCATAGAAGAACAATGTCATCAGTCCTCCTCTTGTTCCTGAGAAAATTTATCTGCCTTCTTTGCACATTAATCTTGGGTTGGTGAAGAACTTCATCAAAGGTAAGGATAAAACAGGTCATGGATTCACATATTTGAGGAATAAGTGACCCTGAATCAGTGATGCAAAAATCAAGGAGGGTATTTTTGGAGGACCACAGATCAGGGAACTGCTTGGAGATGAAAAGTTCAATGAAGAACTGAATTAAATTGAAAAACTCCTAGGCCGTCATTTAAGAGAGTTTGCAAAGATTTTGGGGGAATCACAGATCAGAAAACTACTGTGATGCTGTAAAAGATCTGTTGACTTCATATAAAGCTCTGGGGCTCAATGTGAGTCTAAAAATCCACTTTTGCATTCGCACTCAGACTTTTTCGTGGAAAATCATGGGGCAGTCAGTGATGAGCATGGCAAAAGATTTCACCAGGATATTTTGGAGATGGAAAAGTGGTACCAAGGAAAGTGGAGCCCCACTATATTGGCAGATTACTGCTGGACACTAAGGAGGGATGTTCCAGAGGCCAAATATAGCCAAAAATTGTACACTTGTATATTTAGAAATAAGTTTTTTAAGTGTAATACCAGCCTTGTTTATGATAATGTACACTTATTGTAAAATTTGATTGTTCTGTCATTTAAAAACCATGCCCGGTAGAAAAATTCTAAAAACAGATTTGATTCCAGCATAGAAAAGTGCAGTTGTAGTTCACAGGACAAATAAAGTTAAAATTTTGTTGAGCAGTGAAGTAAATTCTAGATTGTTGTGGATAGTGAGAGATGGGTGATTATTGGTGCTTATGCACCTGGTCATGAAAAGAAAGATCATGAGGCAATTGTTTTGGGAGCAGTTGAGTGAGTGTCAACAGTTTTGGTGAACCATACTGGGTATTAGTGATGCATGATTTAAATGCAAAGGTAAATAATGTAGCAGTTGAGAGTATCATTGGTGTGCATGGGGTATTCAGCGTTGTAAATGGAAATGCCGAAGAGCTTGTGGAGTGGTGTGCTGAAAAAAGACTAGTGATTGGGAATACCTGGTTTAAAAAGGGAGATATACGCAAGTATACGTATGTGAGTAGGAGAGATGGTCAGCGGGTATTATTAGATTATGTATTAATTGATAGGTGTGGAAAAGAGAGACTTTTGTATATAATTGTGCTGAAAGGGGCAGCTGGTGGGATGTCTGATCAATATCTTGTGGAGGCAGGGGTGAAGATTTGTAGAGATAGGTTTTCAAAAAAGAGGACACTGTCAGGGAGAAGAGAGTGGTAAGAGCATGTGAGCTTGAAAATGAGGCTTGTGTGAAAAAAATAGCAAGAGAGACTGAGTGTAGAATGGCAAAAGGTGAGAGCAAATGAAGTGAGGGGAGTGGCAGAGGAATGGGAGGTATTTAGGGAAGCAGTGATGGCATGTGTAAGAGATGCATGTGGCATGCGAAAGGTGATTGGGAGGGTGGAAGACGAAAAAGGGTAGTGAGTGGTGGGATGGAGAAGTAAAGTTGCTAGTGAAAGAGAAAAGAGAGGCATTTGGGCATTACTTACAAGGAAAGAGGGCAAATGATTGGGAGAGTTATAAGAGAATGCAGCAGGAGGTCAAGAGGAAGGTGCAGGGGTTGAAAATAGGACAAATGAGAGTTGGGGTAAGAGTATCATTAAACTTTAGGGAGAACAAAAAGATGTTTTGGAAGGAGGTAGATAATGTGTGAAAGACAAGAGAACAAATGGGGACATCTGTAAAGGAGGCAAAAGGGGAAGTGATAATGAAAGATTGTTGAATGTGTTTGATGAAAGAGTGGCAGATGTCAGATGTTTGGGTTGGGGTGCTTTGCAAAGTGAGAGAGTCAGGGAGAGTGGTTTGGTGAAAAGAGAAGAGGTGATGGAAGCCTTGCGGAAGATCAAATCCGGCAAGGCGGTGGCATTTGTGATTCAAACACTCACCTTTGTCACCCTTGCCTTTATGCAGTAGCACTGTACATACATGCATTGTGCCAGTGTCCAAGGATAAAATTACTGTTGTTGTGGAACCTGATAAAGGCAGTGGAATTGTTATAATCAGCAAATAAGATTATGTGAGAAAGCTATTTGGTATACTTAGTAACACCTGGTAATTGAAATCCATTAAAGATGATATTCTTTTGAGTATTTTTAACAAGGAAGAGAAAATTAACAAGTATTTCAGACAGCTTAAAGTAGCTGGTGGATAAAGTGAGGTCACCTATTCTCAGTTTTTTACATCTGGCTCCAAACCTGGAATTATGTAAGGCCTACTCAAGGTACATAAGGATAGTGGTCCTGTAAGGCCAATTATATCAGGTTTTAGGAACTTTTGATTATAACCTTTCAAAACTTGGTTCCTGTATTATCGCCAGTTACTAAACTCAGTACATAGGTTCTGATTCCTTCACATTTGCCATGGAGATATGTATCATAATATTTAATGGCTGTGTGTTGGTAAGGTTTGATTATATGTCATGGTTTACCAACATCCCGTTTTTGGAAACTGTTGATATTTGTGTTGAAGGTCTGCAAACTATGAAGTGGTTGTCGTACGCAAAACAGAAACTACATAAGATTTTAACACAAGCAACAAATTATTATTTGTTCTTGTTCTACAATTTGGTCTTCATTCAGGTTGATGGCATTGGCTTTGGGCACTGCACTGGCAGAATGCATTTTTTGCCCATTAAGACATAATAGTAGGATGATTTCCTTTGGATTTTGGACCTTTATTTCATCACTGGTATGTGGATGGCACTTTCCTTGTTTCTAGATCTCTTGCACACATTTCTGAATTCTTAAATACCCTAAATTCCAGACACCCTGAAGTGGAAATCACATCTGAGCAGATCAGTGATAGTTTACACCATTCTTTGATATCTTGATTCACCACTGTAATGTTTCATTTAATACCTCTTCATGTAGGAAATCTACAATTAAAGACATGACTACCAAGTTTTCCTCATTTATTCCAGACACCTGTAAGAGAAATCTTATTATAACTTGAGTCACCAGAGCTTATGAAACTTATTCATTTTCTATTCCATTTTTTGGAGTAACATATCAGTAAATGGATTTGTACAAGTTACTCTGACACATACCATGGTAAACAACTTACTGAAGAACAAATACCTTTTGTTTAGAAAGCCATCACGTATGTCCCTATAACCTTCATTTTGTCACAAAAACAGACCTCCAAATTACTTATGATTTTACTCCCAGTTGCATATAAAAGTTATCTTTAGGTCTAATTATACTATTAGCAGTTTCTTTAGAGTCAAATATCTTCATCCTAAAACAAGCAGGTATCTATGGTCTACTTATACAAGTGCCACTTTTGTAATGCAGTGTATATATATTGGCAAATCAAGACACCATTTAAAGTTATGCATCTTTGAGCATAATGGAATGTCATTTAGGACTAGCTGGCACTTTAATAATCCTTCGTAAAGTGCCATTCATATGCATGCACATATTGCTGACCACCCTGTATTATTGAACTCATTTTTAGTAGTCAGTTTGCTCCAACATTATGGTATTCTCAATAATGAAGTCTCTGTTGACCGTTTGAAAAAGTCATCTTTAGTGAGCAACGAAACTATTTTTAAATCTTTATGTTTTTAAAGTAAGCTTTCTTGATTTTGTAAATTCATATACATAGCAAGTTTTTTTTTTGGTCTTCTAGGGGTGTTTTATCATTGTACTTTACTTTTATGCTCACTTATATCACTCATTGTTTGGTTTTTATATGGGTTCATGTACTCATTTCTGTGCTCTAGCACTGCATTTTATTATTATTTAAGTTTATTGATGTTTTTCGTGATGTTTTATTCATTTCATATGCTTAACTAAGTACCTATGCCATGTATGATTTTGTTTTAAAGTGTGCCTGATGATGGAAAAATTATACTCAAAAATTGTTGCAGTTGAATAAACAAGATGTTTTATCAAGAGCTTGTTTTACTGTTCATCAGAAGCCTCTGCTTCCCAGAGGACAAGTCTCTTGCTGATATTATATATCTTTTCTCTCATACATTTTTCCATATCCAGCATTAGTGAGAGCATGCCAGGAACAGACAAAGGAATGGCCTCATTCTCTCACATACTCTCTAGCTGTCATGTATAATACACCGAAACCAATGCGCTCTTTCAACAACCAGGCCCCACAAACCTTTCTATGGCTTCCTCTAACCATTTCATATACTCTGGTTCAGCCCACTGACAGCATATCACCCCCTGTATACCACATCACTCCAATTTTCTTAATCCTTTGTATGCCTCACCCTCCTGCATGTTCAGGTCCACAACCTTTAAAGCATCTTTCATTTGATCATCCCACATCCTACTTGGTTTCCCTTTTTTCCTTGTCCCCTCCACTTCTAATGTTTAATTTCTAAGTCATTACTTCTTCATTAATCCTCTGCATATGTAGAGACCATTGCACCACACCTTCTTCATCTCTCTCATTCATGCTTCTCTTACTACCACACCATTCTCTTGGACAATTATTTCTCATTTTAATCAACCTCTTCACATAATTCCCAATAGATTCTCTTTTTTTTTTTTTTAAGGCCCATGCCGTGCATCCATGCAGGATCACTGTACCATTAAATATACCCATCTTTGCCCTTAAAGACAATGACCTCTCTTTTCACACATTCCACAATGCACTTAAGACCTTTGCCCCCCTCACACACCTTATGGCTAGCTTCATATCCCATGGTTCGCTACCAAATCCACTCCCAGGTATTTAAAGTGCTGTCCTTCCTCCAAGTTTTCAAGCAAGCACACTCAACACTCATACAATGTAACAAGGATCTTCTCAGCACTCAATTCTAAGTAACAACACTAGACCCCTCCCATCCAGACCATTCCATAACTAACCACCAACCTCCACATAGAAATAAAAATCTTACCCCTGCCTCTCACTTCAGCAAGCTCAACTCACAAATCCCCCTCTCTTCTAATAAATGTAATACTGGCAAAATACATACGTACTGAAATAACCCAACAAGCATCGAACAGCCGCATTCCCATCTCAGTTTTGAACTCCACCCCACCAGGCATACACCCATCAGAAGCCATACTTCCCAGAGAAACACAAGTCTCTCTTTCCCATGTACGCTCTGGACATCACTCATCCCAACAGTGCTACAAACAGTTTCAACATATCCCAAGACCATTCATGCCCACTATGCAGCTACCACAATGAAGGCATCAAGCACTTACTTTTCAACTGCCTCATGCTTTCCATGCATGTATGTACACACATCACTACACTTTATAACCTATGGTTCTGACTGGTGGACATGACTTCCTAAGAGTTCAAAAGTAGTAACTTTACAGCCTCTACAGGAATCTGAACCATTCTTCGCTATCATACACCATATTCATCAATTTCTTTTGATGAATAGAGCTGGTAGGCATCTTAATCATCATCATTACCATTATAATGGTATCTTAGGTTTTTTTTGCCATCATCGGACCTACATTCTCTCGTTATATCCATTTAATTCATTGTTTTTTAAGCTATACCACCTCACTACAATTAATTATGATAAACTGATACATTTTGTGACATATCACTCTTAGGTGTTTTGCAAATTATCCCAGCTGATGATAGTATCCCCTTGGACAATAATCAGTAGCCTGGCATGCTGAATTTAAGAAAAAAATACAGGATTAATGTCAGACATTGCCATCACTACATAGGGGATTAAAAACTGGCTGTGCAATATATGTGACAAAAACACTGAAAAGAGTTAAATAACCATTCAGGTTTTCTTGTGGAGCATCCAAGTAAATTTGTATAAATTTGTATGACATCTTTTTAGTATGTTCCTAGGTATTACTCCTGATTTGATGATTCATTATCTTCTTGACTGAGTTGCTTTCAGATTTAAATCATTATGTTCCTAGGTATTACTCCTGATTTGATGATTCATTATCTTCTTGACTGAGTTGCTTTCAGATTTAAATCATTGTTCTTAATGCCGTGCATTTGCTGTCATACATTTATTATCTTGTATCTCTCTCTTCTTCATTCTGGACAAAAGTGTTAAAGTTCCTTCAGTCGTTCATGCTCCAGACAATAAGTTTTACTTGTAAAGTGTTTCTGTATTTTTTCTAGGTTGTATATTTCCATCTGCTAAACTGATGACTACACAACAAACATTATTCAGTGGGAAGGTAGGTTAGGATGAGGGGGGGAAAGGTATAGTGAGGGATAGGGTAGAATGAATGGAGTGATAGAGTGAAGGTGCATTAGAATAAGTAGCATATAGAGAGATGGTGGGAAAATGGAGTAATGGGGTAGGGAATATTGGAAGCAAGGTAGAATGAAGGGCAGCTTAGAGAAAGGGTCAGTATAGTGTAAAGAGGATGGTAGAGTAATGGGGAAGGTTATAGATTGGGAACACAGGGAAGAGCAACAGTGCTGAGTAGAATGAGGGGGTGCAGGGTAGTTTTTTGGATGGGACAGAATAGATTGAGGGAAGGGTAAAATGTGTTACATGAAAAAGTTTAGGTTGGGTAGAATGAGTTGCATGATAGAATGAGGGATAGGATAGATTGAGTTACATGATTAAGTTAGGGGTAGGGTAAATGAGTGGCATGATAAAGTAGACTGAGTGGCAGGTTAGAATCAGTGCAGTAAAAAGTGAAAGGGTAGGATAGAGTGAGAGATTAGGTAGAGTGAGGGACAGGGTAAAGTGATGAATAGCAAAAAGTGAAAGGGCAGCATACAGTGTAAAGCATTGTGCCACCAATACACAATGTTCCAGATTATTAGTCAATTATCATAAAGGGTTGGTCCTTTTCTGTAGTTTTCATTAGGTGTTTTCTGAAGCCCTTCTTTCATGTGAGTATGCTCACACTGCTCAGTTCATAGGTGAGAAGTACAGGTTTTAAAGGATAGAAACTAATTCTTTATTATAGATAGAGCCTAGAGACCTTTCATTTATTTTTTCCTTCCCATTTTTGCCATTCTTTCCTTCTTAAAAAAAAAAGTCTTGATCCCTTATAGTTAAAGGCCAGAGACAAAGTCGCAAGTGATCAGTGATTGAATAAGTCTTAAGAGGTCACAAGATGGCACCTAACCTGTGTGCTGTGTTGCCATATGCGTGGTTTGGTTTCTATACGTTCATTTAGTTCTGTGAATGTGTATCTGTTGTCTTACTATGTTTTATAATGGTCAAAGAAGGTGAATCCTCATGTGCAGACTTTATTTTGGGGATGAAATAGTAGGTAGTAGTTGATAGGCAGCCAATGACCAGGGAAGTATATTACAAGTACTGCCTGCATGGGTATCAGGAGGTTTAGTAACATCTTTGTAAGCCAGCACTTTAGTGGTTGTCAAGTTGCACTTCTCTGACCCAGTTAGCTGTCATTTCCTTCTGCCTCGCTAACATGTGGACTAATGGCATTCTGTCCACAAACATACAATCTCTCCTTATCATGTGTAACACTTGACAACACTTGCCTCATGCAATACATTTTCCTGCAGTGAGCAGTATGCACTAGCCCTGCCTTTTGACATAATGGTAGGAGTAGTAGATAGCAATAATAGGTAGGAAGATTTAGGCTGGAGCATTAGTACATTAAGCTGAAGTAGTAGGTAGGAGCATTAGATAGAAGTAGTCATTAGGAAAATTAGGTAAGAGCTTCAAACTGCATTAGACTTGCCCTCTGCCAGTGGCCTAAGGGTGAGGCACCAAAAGCTAAGAAGCAGCACTGGAGTTCTTTAGTTATGGAGACTGTTGCCATGGCAACCCCTTTGAGGGAGTTCCAATTGGAACAGGCATCAGAGATATAGATAGATAGATCGATAGGGTGAAATAGTGTTTTAAGCCTCACTGAGCTAGTGCTCCCTGAGATACTCATAGGGTTGTGCCTGTAGTAGAGATATAGTTTTCAGCTTTCAAATTTTATATTTTCATTGTGTGCCCCACCATTGAAAGTGCGCTGGTGTAATTACTGTGCATTGTTTGTGTAGCACATTATAAGCTTAATACTTTGCATTGTACAGGTACAGTATATTTTCTAAACTCCAACTGCATATGCCTGTTTGAGTTGTTCATTGTCATCATTATGATTATTAACTTATTAACCTGATGTTACCTTCATGCCAGCACACCTTAGCCATAAATTCCTACATATCCTTTTTTTTTTTATAATTTTCAAAATTATTGTGGAATAACTTTGTGCCAGCCCTCAACAGTTTATAAAGATCAGTGTACCATGACTGCCATGACTGTACTGTGACTGTGAACCATGAATACATGGAATGTATACAGTTTACTATGACTGAACCATGACTGATACAGTATACTGTGACTGAACCATAACTGCATGGATTGTGTACAGTATATTATGACTATGTATACCTTTGTTTCTTACAAAAAAAATTTAGTCCAACTATGTGTTTCATTAATGTGCTCCACATTGCTTAGGATTAGGTAGTTGTTTAGTGCTTAACAGGGTATTTAGGTGTGAATGTATATATTTTGCATTGTTTTTTTTTTTTTTTTATTGGGGGAAGGGGGATCTGTAGGTTTTGGAAGTCTAAGGTAGATGTCAGTCTTTTATTCCTGCTGTGGAACTGGTGGTTTGGTATGGAGTGTTTTGCAAGAAACTAAGTACTGAGCATATGGAGTTGGGATGTATTGAAAGTATTATTGTTTTGTTGTACAGTTGTTGAATGTTTGTGGTTGCAAGGCACCTAGTAATTATTATGTCTCTTGTTTTGTGTGGTTTGTGGCTTTGCTATATTTGCTTTAGACAGGATGGGTGATAAGATAGATGAAGCATAGTTTAGGATGGAGCAGATGAATTTTTTGTATAGGAATGTAGGGTATTCTTTTCCTTTTCTGATTCTGATGCCAGTAAGTGTTATAAAAGCATTTAGTTTGTTTATGGTTTTTGTGTTCATGTTTGTGGTGAGGGGAGTGAATGTTTGTTTCGTAGGTGATGCTGAGAAAGGTTGGAGCTTTGGTTAGTGGGAGTGATTGGCCATTCAGGATGATAGAGGGGTGCTGGTTGGATTCTTGTCTGTCAAGGATTAAAATCTGGAGTGACAGTGGACTTACAGATGCAAACATTCTGTTGTATGAACCAGTGCTGTAGTTGCATAGGGTTCCATGTTTGGTGTTGCTTGGGTAATTTTTGGGGGCTGTGATGCAATTGAGGTCATCTGCAGATGAGAGGACCTTCCACATGTGACACTAAAATTTGAAAAAAATATATGTTTTATGTAAAAAGAGATCACAAGGATTGATTACCAGTAATTGTTATAAAAATATGGCAACTATCCATCCCAAAATCTTGATTTCAATGTCACTGACAGATTATTTATATTTAGTGAAAATGAGATGCTCTCTGGCAGAATCGTGCATTTTTTTAAAAACATTGACAAAAATTGAGCCATGCAGCTGACAGGAAAAAACAAGTCTTACTGTGGATGAACTGCACAGCTAAAAGTTTGAAGTGGGTTGGGGAAAGCAGTGGTCCATGGAGAACTCCATTGTAGAGCCTAAGAGTGTTGAAGGTGTAGAGCTTAAGAGTGTTGTAGGTGAAGACTTTGAGAGTTAGGAATTTGTATGACATTTGAACCACTTTGACTCAAAGAATGGCATCTAACTGTCATATCTGTATGTGGAGTGGTCGCCTATTGCTTTATGTATATAGTTTTTCCATATGGAGAGATCATCCAGGACTTTAGCAGTGTTGCTGTGTGGAGAGGTCATGCAGCACTATATTAATGTACTTCTGGACTTTAATAAGAGTTTATTTTCTTTATCTCTTTTTTCCCACTACTCATGTAACTCTGGTTCATAGCAATACTAGGCAGTTTTTGATGAGTCTGTCAGTATGTCTCAGCAAGGCTTTGGATTGGATTCATTTTCCTTGCCTAAGATGTGCCACCATGCTAAAGGTACCAAAGATGTCTTCAGTGTGAGTTTCATTCATTTGCAATCCCTTTCCGAGTTACAGGTGAGGATCATAGATCTCAAAATTGAAGGTCCAAAATAGTCAGATATATGAAAGTTTGACATTCCTGCCAGATATCAGTACCTGTACAAATTTTCCCTGAGGACACTGCTGCATTAACTGAGTGCCATGATAGCCTGCACTGCTCTCACTTTTTGACACATTTCACCATACCCAGTGCAGTTTCAGTCATCTTCAGGCATGCCCTGTGCTTTTCTCATTAATATGACTTTATATTACTGACTGTAACCATGCAAAAGAGACATAAAGAGCTGAAAATGAAAGAAAAAGTGGAAAACCACTTGGACTTGACTGGAGACAATCCTTGACTAGACTGCATGACAAGTATGATGTCGGAACAACAACCATATGTAATCCAAGGAAACAAAAGATTATTAAGATTTTATGCCAACAGTGAAAATGATAAAGTCATAGCTTGAAGATAGAAATTTTCTTGAGGTTAACATTGCAAGTGTAGACAAAGTGGTGTATAAGTGGTCTGAATAGTGTAGGAATGAAAGAATACCAATATCTGAACCTCTGCTAGCAGGCAGAAATAAATGCGGCATTGCAGGAGTAAGTGACTGATATTGTAAATAGTATTTTTCAAATATTTTATCAACACTCTTAAGTAGTTTCAAACCTAACTTTAAGCTAATGATAACTTTTACATTCACAAAAGAATGGAGAAAAAATATTGTAAATTGTATTTTTCAGATATTTTATCTATGCTATCAAGTAGTTTCAAACCTAACTTTGAGCTCATAATTACTTTTACATTCACAAAAGAATGGAGAAAAGAAGCACCAGAATTTGAATAGCTCATGTTAAATGAAAGAATGTTCATTGTCACCAAGCACCTGGAGTTCATGACATCCAGTGGGCAAGACCAAAGGTAAAGGAGAGTGATGTGTGTTTGTCTGTTTGAGGTTAGTACAAGACAGTTAAGGAGTAAGTTGTCATTGCCTTCAAAATGCAAGATAAATATTGGGCATGATGGGTCTTGTAACTCGTTGAATCTGTGTTGGTATTGTTGTAGAGATAAGGGTGTCCAGAATACCAATAAGAAAGTGTAACATAGTTTCAGATGGATTTATTTTAGGTGGGCTAGAATTTTGTGACTGTCAAGTCATTACTGCACGTTCATATGTACTTAATGTTTCATCTGTTAGGGAAGAGTAGGATCTGTCAGTATAGATTCTTGAAATGTGAGGCAGAGGCAAGGTTTACTTTGTCTCTACTTGTTTTTTTGTGGTTGGCTTGGTAAGCTTTGGTTGGGAGGGGACTATTAGGGTCTGCCGCAGAGAATTGGGTGCCAGTATTTTGGAGTCTGATTGTATCATAAGAATTTTTGTTTTTTTTATGCTGATGTTGGATTTTTGTGGTTGCGGCACAGGCTGTGATTGTATTTTACATATATTTATACGTAGCTTATGGAGATGGCTATGATTAGGACAATCTGTAACCTATGCCATCTCACTTATCATACAAAAGGGTGTAGCTGTGCACTGCTGCTTTTTGTGGGACAATGGCTGACGGTAGAATTTTGTCATTAACTCTTTCATTCCTGACTTCATTGGAAAAGCTGTGTCCCTTAGTCTTATTAATGTTAACAATGGTTAGAGTATTAGAAAAATACTTGTGCCATTTGAACAATGGTTAAAGTATCAGAAAAATATTTGAGCCATTTGAATAACTATAGCCATTTAAAAGTATTAGAAAAATATTTGAGCCATTTGAATAACTATAGCCATTTAACCCTTTAACTGCATTATGCTACATATGCAGTCTGGGAGAAATTATGCACTAGTTGGTCTATAGTGCATATCAGGTTTCAAAACTCCTATCATAGATTGATTATTCCTCCTTGCACCAATCATTGTAACTACCTAGCCAGTTATGGCCTGGAAAAAGTTTTCATCCATTCAGTGAACCCCTATGAAGGAAGGTCATGCACCAACTTCTCATTCCACAAGTGGCACCATTTCAAAGTGAGTTTGCTCTTGATACCTACAAGGATATAGAGGATATTCAATAGCTTCGGTAAGGAGGAAGATGATACTTCAAACATATATGAAGAGAGTAGTGACGAGGAATTAGCTTTGAGAGCACAGTCATTGCAGTGAGGAGAGTGAGCTTGGTATGGGGGAAGAGGAGGAGCACATCATTACAACACCCACACTCCATACTCTCCCTCAAGGCCACATCATCATCCCCTAGAGCTAACCACATCAGCAAAATGGTGAGTACAATTTTTTTTCTCATTAATTGTCCTATTTTTTATTATTAATCCATCATTTTAAAATTAGGAACCATAAGTGAAAAAAAAATTTTTGGTGTTCATGGGGGTCCTGAAAAAAAAAAAGTTTATTGCACAGTTAAAGGGTTAAACTAAGTGCATTAAAAGTATTGAAAGTTTTGTATAACATATAGACATTTAAATCTTGGTTTGCTTTGGCCATTTAGCCCTCAGGCTGTGACGTGCCAGTTCACTGGTCTCCTATGATGGCTGCAATGTGCCAGAAGACTGGCAAAGACTTTGGCTGTAGTATTTTAAATTCCCTGCTAATTTATGATTCTTTCTGTTGTGTATAGACATCACTACCAGCCTAACGTTACATGTAGAAAAAATTTGCATTACAGTCACCCATTAATCATCGATGAGAGTGTAATTATATCATCAGGGTCAGAAGGCAGACTTATATGGAAACTTTAGTAGTCAGTTTTGTAATAAGAGAAATAATATATCTTGTGGTAATATTTATATATTAATAAGAATAAAAGTTATTTTTATAGTTATTCGTGTAAATAATGTTCTGTGTATGCAAATGATATGTAAATACATAAATACATATATGTAAATACATATATCATATAAAAAGTTATGCAAATCATATGTGTGGGATATGTAAAATCACAGATGGAAAGATAAACGTAAAGTTTTTAATGTGTTTAGGTGTATGTATAAAGAAAAAAATTGCACCAAGATAAAAACATCCAGGGCTCTCCCCCATCAACTCAGTACCCTCACTCACCAGTATAGAGGAAAACACTCTATTTTTTTTTTATCATTATTTTTCTCCAATGATATATGACATGGAGATGTTCTTTAAGGGATTTTCCTTTCATTTTTTCCACACGAGATGAGCATCATTTCAGGTGTATGCCATAGGTAGTTTAGAGGTTAACCTTGAAACACCACGAGTCACCACATAACAACTTGTGTAGCAGGCAATGGGAATAATCATATGAAGGGCAAGTTTCCTGGGCTTTCTTCTTCTTCTTCTTCTTCTTCTTCTTCTTCTTCTTCTTCTTCTTCTTCTTCTTCTTCTTCTTTTTTTTTTTTTTTTCCCCCAATGTTAGCATGCTTTTTTTTTGTAGACATACTGTAAATTTGAACTTCATTGATGGTGATAATTCTCATTATTGAATTGCCAGATGAGACTCACACCCTTACCCTCCAAATCCACCTGTACTATCCCTGCATTGTTGCTACTGGGGGATGTACATATTAACTTTATTGTGAAACCACAGCTATATAAGTTATGCTGGCTTACTTTTTTGTATATATATCTTTTACTTTTACTTATGTTTCTGTCATTCTTTGTATCAAGAAACATATTTATTTATTAACAGTATTTATATTTATTACATTTGATCACTGTTTCCCACGTTAGTGAGGTAGTGCCAGGAAACAGACGAAGAAAGATCCATTCATTCACATACACACATATATACATTTATGCACAATACATACATATACATACCAACATACACACATATATACATACATATACATACACATGCATATACACATATACATATTCATACTTGCTCCCCTCCATCCATTCCAGATGCCACCCCGCCCCTTAGGAAATAGCATTGCCACCCCCTGCATCAGCGAGGTAGCTCCAGGAAAAATACAAAAAAGGCCACATTCGCTCGCACTCAGTCTCTAACTGTCTTTTGTAATGTGCTGAAACCACAGCTCCCTATCCACATCCAGGCTCCACAGACATTTCCATGGTTTATCCCAGATGTTTCACACACCCTGGTTCAGTCCATTGAAAGCAAGTCGACCCCAGTATACCATATCATTCCATTTCACTCTATTCCATGCATGCCTTTCACCTTCCTGCATGTTCAGGCCCTGACCACTCAAAATCTCTTTCACTCCATCCTTCTACCTCCAACTTGGTCTCCCACTTCTCCTTGTTCTCTCCGTCTCTGAAACATATAACCTCTTTGTCAATCTTTCTTCACTCATTCATTCCATATGTCCAAACCATTTCAACACACTCTTCTACTCTCTCAACCACACTCTTTTTATTACCACACATCTCTCTTACCCTTACATTACTTACTCGATCAAACCATC
>JAYMFT010332491.1:0-23251 GCA_038088735.1 Panulirus argus
GTGGGGGCACACAAGCAGCCAGCTCTCGGGAGCAAAAGCCAAAGTAATACCTATAGAAAAGGGAAAGTGAACCAACTCTAAATCAGTGAGAATGGACAAAGTGAGGGCTTCAACCCTGCACTATCCAAATGGGAGAAATTCAATCTTTCTCTCTGGTGAATGGTGAAATCACTGAAGTAGAGGATCTCAGCCTGCAGGTGAGAGGATATAACAGTCTCATGGCAGGAGCTTAGATAGATAAAATTTGTAGAGTTCGGAGAGCAATAGGCAAAACAGAGGAAACGTGATGTAGCTGGGAGACAGATCTTGTGTCACATAACATCAAACTAACTTGAATTTGTTGTCTTGAGTTGTGTAGTTGATGTTTCTAGAGATGTTCTCATTGTATATGTCTAACAACAAGATGTCATTCTTAGATGGCATGGGGAATGGTGATACAGACCTCCATGCACAAGAAAGTAACAGACTTCGGCCAATGTCTACATGCAACTAGTAAATGTCCTCAACTCTACAAAACAGGATTCATCAACATAATGGTACAACGAGCATAAAAGACTGTGTCTAACTGGCATATCTTCCACAGAGAAATAGCAGATCAAACAGACATATAACAAAAATGGCCACAAGAACTCTGACTCTGACAAACAACTAAATTACTTCATACAAAACAAACTCACAGAAACTACAAGAAAAAAAAAATAAATCACTGCAACCAGATGTCAACTGCCTACAAGACAGATGACAACTACCCACCCATCTTTCACTCCAAAGGATACTAACAGTGCAATTAAAACCTTAATGAACTCTCCTCCTACAGGCCCTAATGGCATATCAAATTTTCACATAAAACACAGTGGCCTATTTGTGATCCAAGTACTTAGAGAATTTTTCATTCCTAAAGCCCTCCAAACCACCCAGTGGGGTGCCCCCTCCTCCTACCACCCTTATCACTTCTATCCTCAGTATCAAAAGTCTGTGAATAAATGATCTTCAAAAGAATCAACCCAATCATCCCACTTTCACTCATACAACATGGCTTCAAACCTAAATGCTCTTCCACCACCCTGCACATTGGACTCACATAATATATCCCTGATCCAAACAACCACAACCCTCTTCAGCCACAATACTAGCAGATATATACATGCGTTTCCCATACACCCTCACATAAAAAAATACTTGAAATCACCCTCCGTAACAATGACAAAAAGTGGTTGACCATTTTCTCAACCAGCCACAATTCCAGTCAATCACACTGCCTTTAAAACACCAAAACTCTGTGATGGAGTTTCCAAAGGAGCAGTTCTTTCTCCAACTCTCTTCAATCTCTTCCTACAAGACCTTGCATTACTTCAAGCAAACCTCATCATGAAGGTACTTTTGAATGCAGATGACCTTACTATCACATCACAACACCCTGACACCACAGTAGTAACATCACACATGCAGTATGAAATTACACAATTGGAACAATGGTTCACCCAAAATAGAATGTCTGCAACTGCACAGAAGTCTTGAATCACTCGTTTAACCACAAACAGACACAAGTCAAGCTCAAATCCTCCAGTCACCCTGAAAAGACAGTCTCCCCAAGGAAGTAAAACAGTAGCCATTCTAGGCATCACATAAGACATATGTACAACAGTCAGAATAATCATTGAATGCATAGGAATCACACTTAACATCATAACAATGAAAAGAGCCTCCCAATTTGGTTGCTCTTCAATATGCTCAGTACTTAATTCTATGAAAAAGCACTAAATCCATCCAACCCAGACCAATCTATAACTAACCACCAACCCCCATGTAAAAATAAAAATCCTACCCCTGCCTCACATTTCCGTAACCCCCACTAATAGATCACACTACCCGAAAAAAATATAACACTGACAAAACACAGCCAGTGAAATAACCCTACAAGCACTAAACATCCAAACTCCTAACTCAGTCTCATACTCCAACCCACAGACATACACCCATAAGAAAACACAATCCCCAGGCATAGTTCACATTCTTCTACTAATGATCTAAACATCATCCACCACTGTACCTGGGCCCAGGCTGTTGGATTGGGTCATTGATTGACCAAGCTATTGGAAACCACAGCCCTCAGGCCTACAAAGCCCCCAACAGCCTGGCTAGTCTAGTACACTTTGTAAGAACTTCTACAGTGCACTCTTAAACTTCTCTATTCTGCATCCCATTCTGTTTCTGATGATAGTTGGCAAAGAGTTGAGAGTCTTGGGCCCCAAATGTTTAAGGTGTTCTCTCTTTTTGTGCATATCACACCTCTGGATTTCATAAGTAGTATTTTACAGTCTTCCAAGCCTGTTGTGCCAGTGGGATGTTACTTCCAAATGTAAGCTGGGAGCTATATCTTTTAAGATTTTCCAAGTACAGATGATGATATACCTCTCCCATCTGCACTCCAGGGGTATAGCTTCAGAGATTATACCTGCAAAGGATTATTTGAAACTGTAGCTCAAATTTGTGTCAATGTAAGATATAAAAATGAGGAACAGGAGGGGTGCAAGTACAATTCCTTGGGGGTACTGAGCTTTTTACCATGGAGGCACTGGAGATGGCATGGTTTACAGCTGCATATTGTGAGTTAAAAAAGTTGTATATCCATCCCCCAGTTTTTCCAGTTATTCCCATCATTCATATTTTATGACACCATGGTAACAGATGCCAAATGCTTTGCAAAGTCTGTGTAAATCAGGTCTGGATTTCCTTTGTTTTCCAGAGCATCAACAATCCTGTCATAATGATCAAGCAACTAAGACAGGCAAGATCTTCATACCATGAAATCATGTTATCCTGGGATATGTAGATGTTCTCTTCCATAAATTCAGTCAGTTTGCCTCAAAGGACTCTTAAGATTTGCAGTGTAATGCTATCAGTTGATAGTTTTTGGGGACTGCTTTGCTCCCACCTTTATGGAGTGGGGTAAAAGAAGTCAGTTTCAGACATTCAGCAGTAATACCAGAATCTAGACTTTTTCTCCACAGGACATATAGTGCTCACGCCAGAGATGTTTTGCATTTCTTTATGAAGACTGAGTTCCATGAATCTGGGCCTAGGGCCAAGTGCATGGGCATGCTCTCAATGGCCTTCCTGATATCTTTTACTGAGGTGTTGATATATATGCCATGTGCACACTTTTGGGTTTATTTATAAGATGTCTGTTGAATCATTTATTCTTGATGTAGGTTTTCACTCACTAAAAACTGATTCATACTGCCTTTTTTAAAGTTCACTCTTCTCTTGGTAGTCATCTGTAAAATTACCTTCTTCTGTTTTAAGTGGGCAACTGGAGTTTGCAATCCTGGATTTGCATTTTGCATGTGAGTAAAAGAATTTTGGGTTATTTCTTATTTCATTAATGGCTTTTTCTTCTTTTTCATGTGTTTCAAATGATATTTTTAGTTTATGGTCTTATTCTGATAATTCACTTCAACCACAGACATTAGCAGAGAAGGAGACAGATACGTTGATTTATGCATGGAAGAAGAAGAAAGCGGAAGCCAAGAAACAGCATGCACAGACATGATCAAAGAAAGAGACAGGGGCACTGACTCAGTTTAGAAGGAGAGGGAGGAAGTGGAGGCCAGGAAATTTCTAGCACAGTTGCAGGTGCAGAAAGGGAATTTGTTGCTGACTCAGGTATGGAAGGAGTGGGCGAGGAAGAGAGTGGAAACCAGAAAACTCTCACAGGCCTAGCCATGGGTATGGAAAGCTAAGATAAGACACAGTAAATTAATGACAAATCAGTGAGATGGAAAACGTCTGTAAATACGAGGTGAAGGATAATTGCATGTATGGAAAGATTGGCATACCGCACCGGGAAAAATGTAAATCTAAACACCCTAGAAAATGTTTGAACTGGCTGAGGAAAGGTAAATGCAGGTATGGGAAGGCTGCAGATTCTACCATCCTTAACTGTGCAAACAATCACAAGTGATTGAGCACTGCTTGAATGAGTACGAAGAGAACCACTACATGTCAGGGATAGTAAACATCCCTCATGCTCATCAAAATACAAATCCTTTTCTGGTGACAGACACAGATCAAAACAGAGGCAGAGAAGAACTACCCGAGGTGGAAATGACCCCAAAAAACAACACGGAGACAAGCCATGTAACGTCTTTCATACATGCCAACATATAGCGTCTTAAATCACACAGAACAAATAAAATTCAACTACAAATGGCTTGCTAACTCAGTCAAATGAAGTATTTGCTGCCTTAACTGAAACACACACTAAAGACCATATAAACAGTGTGGGTGGACCCCATACTACAGGACTACAAGACCATGTGGAAGAGTTGGACTGTATACAGTCGACAGTAGATACACTTACGACATCTGAACTCCTGAACTCCTCAAATAGTGCAGTAGAAGCATTTGTTCTCAATGGTGAAATCCCAAACCTGGTCATTGCATTAATCTATAGACCACCAGAAGCAAAGCCTCATGAATTAGGGAACAAATAAGAAACATAACATCATGTCTTGACCTCCTTAAAAACCCAGTCTCAAATATATTTGTCTTCGGAGACTCCAACCTACCACACATTAAATGGAGACAGGTAGGAAATAAAATTGTAGATGAAGGTGCAAACACTTAAAGAAGCTAGGACTAACAGCTTCACAAAGAGAGTTATTCAGACTACATGAAAAGTTCTCCCTCAGCCAACAGATAATAAAACAAACCAGAGGAAATAACTTTCTGAACTTGACCTTCACAAATAATACGGACCTAACAAGTGATATTGCTATCTCAAACAAACACTTAATACTCTGATCAAAACCTAACTGTAGTAACAACAAGACTGGATGCTAAACCACCTAGTCAGATCACAATTTATAGTAGAGGAGTTTTCAGTAATTTCAGTTTTAATTGTAAACATATAAACTGGTAGGATGTGATCAATGAGATGTCTGGGACACAATGAGAAACCCTGCTGAGTACCAAAATAGAGGAGGAAAGGGTAAATGACATGACTGCTTTGGTGCTTGAAATATGCAAACAAACATATACCAGAAAGAGGAAAGCACAAAAGGCCTAAGGTAGCACGAGAAGATGAGCACTTTATAGGAGTCGAAAAAGAATAGCAGACCTTTCAAAGAAGCCACAGTTTACCCAACAAAGGAGAGAAAACCTATTAAGTCAATTACTGGACCCAGCTGCTGGATTAGGTCATTTGGTTGACTGAGCTTTTGGAAGCTACAGCGCTCAGGCCCACATAGCCCCCACAGCCTGGCTGATCTGGTACACTTTGTGGTTCCATATCCAATGCACTTTAAACTTGTGCACTGTGCATCCCATGCTCTTTCTAATGGTAAATGGCAAGGAGTTGAAAAGTGTTGGGCCCCAGATGTTAAAGGTATTCTCTCTCTTTGTGCATATTGCACCAATGTATGTCAGAGGTAGTATTTCACAAAGCCTTCCATGTCTGTCATGCAAGTAGGATATTTCTGAAAGTAGGTAGGGAACCATACCTTCTAGGAATTTCCAGATACAGATGATGATATACCTCTCCTGTCAGCATTCCACAGAGTATAGCCTCAGAGATTTCACCCATTCTTACACCACATTACTATGGGCTGTCAACATATACTGCTTGCCTGCAAAGCACTCCTGACATTTTTTCAAAATGTTAGGGCATTGTTGCAAATATGGCAATTGTCAGTCAGTTCTTTAATATATCTATGCTCCCCAGTTTACTCACAAATATATATATATATATTCGAGTGAGAAACTGCAGTTGGTGACTTGAGTTTGGAAAAGTATGTGAAAGGAGAAGGTTAAGAGTATCTGAATAAGAGCAGGGTTATTAGGTTCAGCAGGGTTGAGGGACAAGTTTGTTGGGATGTAAGTTTGAATGAAGAAAAACTGGAGGAAATGAAGCATTTTAGATATCTGGGAGTGGACTTGGCAGCGAATGGAACCATGGAAGCAGAAGTGAGCCATAGGGTGGGGATGGGGGTGAAGGTTATGGGAGCGATGAAGAATGTGTGGAAAAAGAGAACGTATCTCGGAGCGTAAAAATGAGTATGTTTGAAGGAATAGTAGTTCCAACAATATCATATGGTTGTGAGGCATGGGCTGTTGAAAGGAATGTGAGGAGGAGGGTAGATGTGTTGGAAATGAAATGTTTAAGGACAGTATGTGGTGTGAGATGGTTTGATCGAGTAAGTAATGTAAGGGTAAGAGAGATGTGTGGTAATAAAAAGAGTGTGGTTGAGAGAGCAGAAGAGGGTGTGTTGAAATAGTTTGGACATATGGAATGAATGAGTGAGAAGAAAGGTTGACAAATAGGATATATGTGTCAGAGGTGAAGGGAACAAGGAGAAGTGAGAGACCAAATTGGAGGTGGAAGGATGGAGTGAAAAAGATTTTGAACGATTGGGGCATGAACATGAGGGAGGGTGAAAGGCGTGTACAGAATAGAATGAATTAGAACGATGTGGTATACTGGGGTTAATGTGCTGTCATTGGACTGAACCAGGTCATGTGAAGCATCTGGGGTAAACCAGGGAAAGGTCTTTGGGGACTAGATGTGGATAGGGAGCTGTCGTTTCAGTGCATTACATGTGACAGCTAGAGACTGAGTGTGAATGAATGTGGCCTTTTTTTGTCTGTTTCCTGGCGCTACCTCGCTAATGCAGGGGGTGGCGATGCTGTTTCCTGTGGGGGTGGGTTAGTGCCAGGAATGGATGGAGGCGAGCAAGTATGAATCTGTACATGTGCATGTGTATATGAATGTGTATGTATATATTGGTAAGTATATGTATGTACTGTGCATGTATGTGTGTATGAGTGAATGGGTCTTTCTTCGTCTGTTTCCTGGTGCTACCTCGCTTATGCGGGAAACAGCAGTCAAGTCTAATGAATAAATAAATAAATAAATAAAAAATAATAATAGTTTTTTCATGAGTACATTTTTGCTACAGCTAAAATAATAACTTGGATAACCACTTTTTTTAATTAGGGGAGCATCAGCTCGCAGAATGGAAATATGTTGGCAGTACCAGAAGCCTTGCGTAACTTGGACATGCTTGTGTGGGCCATGCGATTTCAGGATATTCATACTATCAATGAGATTGACCACATTGAGATGTGTCCATCAAAGGCAAAGGTATGTAAATGTTTACGTCCTAATTAAATGTTTGCCAAAATGCCTGTAATTTGGAAATATTTGGTTGTTTGGGACTTTATAATTTTTTTTTTCAGATATTTTTTTTATACATATGTGTACAATTCTTTCTGTAAGGTAACATGCACGAATTTGAATTAATTTTTTTACATCTGTTTTAGCATACCATCTTAACCAAAGCTTATCAGGAGACAGGTTGTTGTGGTGACAAAAGCCGTTGACTTTGTGAAATATACTGTTACTGGTGAAATCATTTTTTTTTCTGTATTCATGAAACTCTCTCTCTTTCTTTCTCTTGTGTGCTGTTCATGATTAATAACACAACCAGTTGCAACAGTTGGTGTGATTTTATTCACTTCCTTTTCTGAACTGATCACACTACAATAAACGGGCCTTGCAGTTAGCTATTACTGACCAGTTCTGACTATGATCCTTGTCCCTTGTAATGTTGAGGCTGTTTTTAGTCTTACTGTTTTATTACAGAACTATATTATAGCAAAAGTAACTTATGACAGAGAATGAATGGTTTTTGGATATATAACATTGTTAATTGTAAAAACTCAAATAAATGTGTTATTTATCTGTTTGCATACCTCATTTAAAATCCATACTGGTTGTTTAACTCATACTATTTAATTTAATAATTTCAGATGTACACAAGTTTCACAAGTAGTGAAGAGGCAAAAAGTAACATGTGGATGCTACGAACTCTAGAAGCTATAGTGAAACGTCACCTTCCCCGAACTAAAGTTCGTATTATGAAGTTGGACACTACAGCAGCAACTCGTCTGGCAATGTCTACTTTATAACTCGCCATTGTCTTTTTGACCTACCTACGTCTCAGGAGCATTTGCAGATCTGTACACTTCTTTCTCCTGTGGACCAACATATATATATTTCACAAATCTTTGAACATGCAACTGTGTACATATATTTATGAATATTTTATTTGAAATTGGCTTAGATGTGGAGAGTTACAGTAAGTATAAGCACTAAGTTTTGTTTGTTTTTGAAAAATGAAGAAAATTAAAGTTTATATACAGAGACGTCACAAAAGTACCTGTCAAATGGCATTATCATCCAGGAATCCTAATGTAGGTTTTTAACCCTGTAACCAGACCTCACTTAAATCTGTGTTGCTCTGTAACACCCATTTTTCAATTAGCTAAAGAATTTCAAATGCCTTCTTAAGGGGTTAACCTGATTTAAATGTACCTTCACTACACACTTATGCATGGAAAATATCTTTGTGTAGAGCATATTTTCCTCATTATTTTGAGATATCACATGCTGTAGGCAATGTATTTATTTATTTAATAACTGACTAATATTTATAATTGTGAAAACATCTGTCAACTCATTCGCCATAAGTCCCAGCAACTAAGTGTGAGAGAAATCATTTATTGTTTTGATGGGGGATGTCATGCTGTATAAGGCTAATTACTATTCACTTTTCTTTTATGGATATCACTATCATGATCTGAAGTATAACATGAAGGCTGGAGAGAGTTAGACTGATGATTTGTGTACATATTAAAAATAAAGAAAAGGACAAGCAGGGTGCCACCCATCATATGTCACCTGTGCACCATGTTGCATTGATATCAACACTGCCTGTCAGTATTTGATAATTTATGGTGAGATGATATTTTAAAAGCTTTTGCATTAATTAATATAAATTTATTATAATGAAATGCTACAAAACTCTATATATATGATAACTATTGTGTGAGTTAGAATTATGAGTGTACATAAACCAAAAAGTCGTCAAATATTTTTTTGTACTGTTACTTTATACATGACTGCTTGAGACTGCGTAATTCCAAAGCCATCGTTCATTTGTTTCTGACACTGCCTCACTGTGGCATGAAAGGCAATTAGGTTTAAAAATCACTTTAAATGAACTGGACTGTGGCATTTGCTTCATTTTTTTATCAAACAATTAGGGAATCTTTACGTGTTGGTACTGTTTCTGAAGGTATTAGAATTTTTATATTGATCTTTTTCTTATTTTTCTTTTTGAAAAATGTATATGTTAACTTTTCTCAGGAACTAAGCAAGGGCATATTTTGGATTCATTGGAGCACTTTGTAGATTTCCTGTAAAGTTTATGCTTTATGCATTTCAAGTGAACCTTAGCATTTCTCGGCTGTGCATATAAATTTTTTTTGATTCTATTAATATTTCATGAGCTGGAAAGTTTTCAGTTGATATACACAAAATTTAGTGTGTAATTAGAATGTGTCTGTTATTCTTGTTATTGTTATTAAAATCAGTCAATGAATAACAGCTACCCCTTATTCTTCCCTTAAAGCAAGTTTTGTAGATATACTTATCTTCTTTCACATCAACAGACTTTAAAATGATCCAGATATTTTTGTAGTTCTTGAAGCAGTTAGTTTTGTCTGTCAGAGGATTTGAATGCTACCACGCTAATGTGGGGGGGGATTGAATGCAATAAAGTGTGTGGGATAAGACTTCTCATATTTTAAGTTATAAATCCATTAATTTGTTGACTTATTAAATAATACTCCTGTCGTTATGGTCAGCAGTAGATGTTCTGAAATAATTATTTGGTACCTGGTTTCCTCTGGCTTCCTGTGTTTTAGACTCACTCACTAAGAGGATTCATTTAATGCTGCTGGAAATTCATATTTCATGTAACACACTGACCATGGGTTAAGGATGTGCATAAACAGATGGAAGTTAGAAAAAGACCAAGGAGGTATATTACCAATACTACCTGCCTGGTTATCGGGAGGGTTAGTGATGGGTGTGTAGTGAGCCAGTACTTCACTAGTTTTCAAGTTTTTATTCCTCTGACCCAGATAGCTGCCTTTTCTTTCTGCCTCACCCACATGTGGACTACTGGCATTCTGACCACAGACATACCATCTCTTCATGTCAAACATAACACTTGACAACACTTCACTCACATGGCTCATTCTCTGAAACTCAAGATTTTCCAGCAGTGAGCACTAAGCACTAGCCCTGTCTTTTAGCAAAATGATAGGTACAGTAAATATAAGTAGATGGTGGGAACATTTAGGCAGGAGCATTAGGTAGAAGTAACTGGTAGGAACATTAGGTAAAAGTAGTCAGTTGGAACACTGAGTAGTAGTCTCTGCAAACACTGTACTAGAGTTGCCCTATGCCAGTGGCCTGTTAAGGGTGAGACACCAAAGGCTAAGAAGTGGCATTGGAGTGCACCGGTTATGGAGCCTCTGCTGCCGTGGCCACACCCTTAGAAGAGTTCCATTTGGGAGCAGGCATCAGAGATATAGATATAAGCGATTCAAAAGGCTGTATGGACTTATTCAACACCATAGGATTAGGTGCAAAGTTAATGATGATTGATGAAGACTGATGAAGAGACAGGTTATACTACTAGTACTAATGAAGTAGAATGTTTTATCATATCCTGTTGATATGAGGCTCAAAAGTGAATGTTGACATAAGGAGCTGTACAATCTTGGGATATTAATGAAGTGACTTTGTTTAAACCAAAGATTATACTTTACAGTATGCAAATGGTTATTTACCTTTATATATGAAACCATAAATAACTTCAAACGGCTCATTCCTTGGAATTTATCCTGCTTGTAGGGTTATTTCACTTGATGTATTTGATGTGTATGTTCAGTGCTCTGGGAGTTCTGACAATGTAGTAAGTAAGGTATGGGATATTCATTATAGAAGATAGGGGGAAGAATACTGTGATGGAGTTCATATTGATCTAATGTATCATTCTCATTTAATGTTTGGTGGCATATAAGGAGAAAGACTTTGGCCCAAATGAGAAAATTGATAGACTAAATATTGCCCCAATGGAAAAATCTGAAAGAAAAAGGAGTGCACATTTCCACAGTTTGGTAAAAATTGTGAATTATGATGAAATAATAAAACCTTATTTTGAGAACTGCCCTCCCCCACAAATGGATGATTTTATTGTATATTAACCGAGCGTAATGTCATTAACATTTTCATAGGTATAAAATGAGAAATTTAGTTGTAAAGTGGCTTAGGTTTTTCGTTTTACTTAGTGACAAGGTATTTTTAATGGCTTTATATTTCTTAAGACTTTACAGTGTCTGTATGAAACTTTTACAGTACACTTGATATATACTTATGGCTTAGATTATTTTTTTTAATGTATCTTTTCCGTTATGTAGATGCATCCAAATAAAATGTAGCCATGTTATTCATTATCATTATTACCTTTCAAATGTTGTAATGTTTACTTTCAGTAAAGGATCTAATGGTTAGGGTAGCATTATGCATGTCCACCATCAAACCCCTGCTATGCAAAACACATTCAAGCCATGTGCCACTATGCCCCCACCACACACAACACACCACCCATTTCCACATATCACTCCCTCCAGTCATATATAGCCATTCACTACATCCCTGCCACACACCTCCTTACCCTTGCTACTAACCACATCTTTGTCACACACCACCATGCCCCTGTAACACACCACCACATTTTAGTTACATACCAATGCATCGTAGCAGTACACCTCTACACTTTTGCTACACGCAGCCATCCACTACACCCCAACACAAACCATCACACCTCTGACACACACCACCATACCCTTGCCAGTCACCACACCTTTGTCACACCATCACATCCCTGTTATAAACCATCATACTTCTGCTACACACCAATCCACTACATCCTTGCCACACACAACCTCACCCTTGCAATACACGACCACACCTTACCTACACTGTATCCACCAACATACCTTTTCCATATTCTACTCATTACCACACCCCTCCTTGATGATGTGAATAGCAACCTGTTTTTGAACTAAACAAATTTTCTCCAAGAGTTTAGGCATTTTAAGACCCTATACAAAAAAGGCTCACAACCCACCCATCTGTCTCATGGTGTGACCTTTGTAGTCTTGTGTGCCAAGTCTTCCATAACGCCAGTCTATAATTCAACTCAGATGACTAAAGAAAGATGCTTTCCGTCATTGGACAGTAAAAACAAGTAACGACTCTTTTGGTCATATACAAAGTTTATTGTGATTCTTTTACGGACAAATACATAATCTGGTTAAAAAAAAAAAAAAAAAAAAAAAAAAAAAAAAAAAAAAAAAGAAGGACTTTTGAAGGAAAAATGTGGAAAAACTACTCCTGCACTGTTGCTGGAAGAGTTTAATCCAACCATTAGATGTCCCATTTTTTGGGTCTTTATCATGACAAAGATACCTCTCAGACATTGTTGGCTGTGCCCTGATCACAGTCATCCCCAGGTGGCAGTTTTTTTGGTTCTTATCATGATACAGATGTTTCCTGGACATTGCTGACAGAGCTTTCACCTCAGCATAGATGTTCCTGCATTGGGCTTGGGGGTCTATGTCAACAGCACAGATATCCCCATACTGTGATCTCCTAGGGGATTCTGATTATGCTACAGAAATCTCCCATTCTAAAAGGCCCTTATGTGCAAACACCATTATCACAAACATCATCAAAATGCAAAATGCTGCCCATGTCAAAGTCAAGAGCTTTACTTGGAAATGATAATAAATGCAGGTACAGTAGCCTCCAGTTAGGAAAAAAATACTTAATATAGTTACTTTCAACATGTGAGTTCATGAACATAAGAAACCACTGAATGACCTAAGCTAGTTACTTTGATAATAAATCAGACAAGCATCATTGAAGTACAGCAAAAAATACTTATAAAAGTAGAAGGTTATTTAGCAAAGTAATACCATACAGTACAAAAAATGAAGCAGTACTGAATTAATCTCGTCATGATTTAGGATGTTATTTAGCTATCTCCTGACAAAAGTTTCTGAATTAAGTTCAAAGTGTCCAGATCATGTTCAGGTTTCTGTTTACAACAATCAAAATCCACATAAAAATTTTATTTTCCTGCATCATCTTAGCATTTATAGGGAGAACTGGGATATTCTTAAAATTGCTCAAAAAGTAATCTCATAATGAAACCTTTGTCAAGGGATCCTTAACAATCATGAAGAGCTGATTCAAAACTAATATCTTGAGCAAAGGAGTGGACTTTGAATTAGTGATGAGGTAACTTTCGTGAAGTAATCTCAAGATCTGCCTGTTAAAGATGATCCTGGGTTGTTGCTGCCGACCCATGTCATAGTCAGTTGGGCCGACCACAACAATCTTCCTCTGTGCCCAGTTGGCTGAGCAGCAAACACTCCATAGACAATGCCAGCCTGCAGACTTATAGGACCCCTGATCATCTAAAGACAGTTCAAGTCATGAATAAGAGTCATGGTTATGCCACAACCATCCTTAGGAACTGGTAAGCAGAGCTCTGAGTTCACCAAAGATGAGCTCATATCAATTGTGATATGACTGTTGTAACAGAGGTGCTCTAAGTGGTGAAAGATAAGGCCTTGTTGTACAAGACTTTCCTGCAACATGACCGTCAGGACTTTAGTTATGCTTTAGGCATTCTAGGCTTTATGAAACACAAACACTCCAAGGCTGTTTTTGAGAAGGTTCTTATCACACTAAGCTGATCTTCAGGTCATGTTTAATATGGTTGTTACTTCCATCACACCGTTTGCTGGCTGGCTGAAGATTCAGTACCACAGAGCCAGATGGAGTGGTACTGGCCACATAATGTCCAGGCATATGTTGGTCGAATAACTGGTCATTGAGTTGATGAGAGTTCAGCTGCCGAGGACTGGGTGTCTGAGGGGTAACTGGATGAGAATTGGGAGTTTGGGGGCTTATTGACTGAGAGTTAGGTGTCTGGGGACTAATTTGAAGAGGACTGGTTGTCTTAGGACTTGGTCTGAATGAGAGGGATGGATCAGAGAAAATTGTGCTCTTGGTCCCCTGGCGTTGGTGTCTGGAACAGTGGCCCAGCTGTTGCACTCTGTACTGCCGCCACCGCTTTCGCAGTAGCTCCTGCACCTCACCATTTAGGAAACAATAAAGTACCGAGACAAACACACCCTGTAAAGGGAGGACAGAAACGAGGCAGGTTGCCATAATGCTGAAGGTGCAAATATTCATATGTTCTCTTTCCAAGAATCATCAGTTGTTTAATCAACATATAAGTGATTTTCTGATGTGTTACTGCACTGCAAAATCCTTCCCAAAGATGGAAGTATCTAATATTAACTTACTGTGACAATCATGTTGTCATTATAGGCTAATAAAAGCAAAATAATGTGATGCCAGGGAGCAGCCACAATGGAGGATCAACATGCATACAGTAGGGGGATATGACTAAGGCATAGCAAGAGGTCAAGGCCCAGCCAAAGCAGGATTCCAGGACTCGGCTACAGCATAGTATGGAGCTTGGACCTGGTTACAGTGGAAGTCTCTGAGCCAGCTACATTTAAGAGCCAGGACCCACCTGGGAGGATTGAAGGAGGGCATTGGTGAGCATGTAGGCATCCTCCAGGTCGCCTTTGTCACCGGGGTTGACGGCAAACAACAGGTTGGTGATGCCCAACAACGGGAACAACACTGCTGTTGCCTTGACTGCCTTCCTGGACAACATGTGACAATACATTCACATCATCATCATCTTGAACATCACATTATGAATTAGACAATTATTATATCCAATACATGAAGTATATTTGAAAATTATATTCATGAGTGGATTTATCCTCAAAAGCACTAATTTTTGCCGTAAAACTTATGTTAAGATTTTAATGCCTTTATTTGTTACTATCATCAGACATATTTTAGCTTTAGTGATAAACTAGAAACAATGAAACTCGCTTATACTGTATAGTAAGATAATGGGTGTGCTACAAAGTCATGAAGTCCTGTAGATGGTTAGTGAATACAGTTATGATTTAATTCAGGGTTCCATATGTGAAGTTGATCTTAGTTTTCACTGGTGATTAATCACTTTTATATTTATTTCACTTAGGTTTCTGCACCTTATAAAATTAGAGATGTTCCTATACTGATTTATCTATTGATACATACTGGCTGCATCTGCAAGGTAAGTTTCTGCACCGTATAAAATTAGAGATGTTCCTACACTGATTTATCTATTGATACATACTGGCTACATCTGCAAGGTAGGATTATTTCTTGAACTAGCAGAACAGAATGTCTTGAGTAACCAAAGTATGCTGATCTACAATCGCCTACATTTGTGAGCACATGCAGTGTGTGTCCTTCCGCACTGTGAATGGCCAACAAGTTCACTACACTCTTATCAGTTAGTTCAAGGGCCACGTTTACTAAACTCTCACCTTTACACCCTCTACACCAATGGCCATATTTTACTGCACTCTCATTTTTTCTATACCCTCGACAACACTGGTGTTTGACCTGATTCTTACAGATCAGTCCAAAGGCCATCTTTACTGCACCCTCGTCATAACTTTACCCTCAACACTATTGGCCTTCAGTAAGGATGCATCTTCACTAAACAAGCATTAGAGTACTGACTGTTGCACTAAGAAATGTAATGAAAAGGAAAAGCAAAAGCATTATGGCTTCTTCCTATAGTAGGAGACATTAATATTTGATTCATTCAGAAAGATTAGATTAAAGAGTTTAGAAAAAAAGAAAAAACAAAAGCAAAGAAATGGGAAAAGATAACAAGAAACTGAGACACAAGGAAAGGGAAAAGAAAGAAAATGCTTGTCAGTGCGCTAGGAGGTGATAAATTTTCTGTTAAATGAAGACAGAATTGCTGATAACTCTTACAATGTAATGTTTGAAGAGAGGCAATCTATGATGATCCTGTGGCAAGAGGATTATCTGATAGTGGCAAAGGTGGTGTTATGGAAAGAGGAAGTATTGCATGGTGATAGATGTGGTGTTGTAATGAAAGGGTGTATTTGACTAAGGCAGGAGTCAACATACTTGATAGAGAAGGTAATGCTGTAAGGTCATGTTTTTTTATATTGGAAGAAATGAAGATGTAATTGGTGGAAGCAGTTCTAATACTTTCATACTGGGTTGTACTTGTGGTAAAGATGGTGGAGGTGGTGATGGGTAGGCACATACCTAGTACCTTCTGAGATCAATGAAAGGAAGACGGGTTGAGTGAACTTACCTTATCTGGGCATCACTGGCCCGCAGTTTGGTCACAAGGATCCTGATGATGTTCACCAAGAACATCAGGTTGATCTGTGAACAGATAACACCTTACTCAAGACAGACTCTCATTATATTATATAAAGGTGGAGCATCATAATCTGTGCATTAAATGAACCTAGATTCTTAATGAATTTTAAATATGCTACTAAAACATTTATATATTTTTCAAAATTAAGATTTTGCTTAGAATTTCAACAACATAGGTCCTATCATTCATTCTGAATAAGAATCTGGGGTCCTCATTATTAGAAAAGTCACTAGTTGTACCAGAGATTAGTGATTAAACTATCATATACTGTAATATAAGAATCCAAGTCAGTAATCATAAAACAAACTAATACAGAACAATAACTCTCTTAAAAGAAACAATACTACTAATAATTTCAAATACTCAGCAGAAGCTTACAAACTTAAGAATAACATGAATTATATTAGTGTGACACGCAACTCCCCCAGGAGACGCATCACCACTGACATGCACAGGAGAGGAGACATCACTCACACACACTTCACCTGACCTCATGGAAGCCACTTACCATAAGGGCTATCACCATGGGAGCCACCAGAATCCAGACATAACTGAGAGTGCTGTAGCCACGCCAACAATGGACAGGGTAGTGTAGGGACATGGTAGCAGCCCATGCTGCCAAGAACACCATAGGGCAACCTGCCAAACAACAATACCCAAAATGAAAATGGCCCAACTTGTCACAAAAAAAGCTTCCACTTTACAACACAATTATCTCATTCAATCACTTGATGAAGCAACACAGCTATCAGTTAGAGTACTTGAAAGCAGAACAATGGTTGCATTTAAGAGCACACTTGACAAATACTTCACTAAAGTCCATGGCTGAAAATTTTTATACTTCCTTTAATTACATATGAAATTTACAGTTATCTGGGTGCTTTTCATCTCTTATCACATTTATAATATCTATGTGTCTGACCTATTCCAATGTTACAAACAGCCTCAAAACGAACCAATAGTCTCTTGTTTAGGACTCCTTTGTAACTACTTACATTCAGAATTCATCTTCAACTATGAAGAATACCAACTAAATTCTATTCTCTTTTCACCGACTTCATCCCTCCTGTACATGTTTTGGGTGATCCAATATCCTGATAAAGATGAGGTAGTGCTGACCCCAGCTTTCATGAGTCAGGACTGAACTTCCCAGCCTCTTGAAAGACCTGGATGAGGCAGTGCTGGCTGACCCCTGCCGTCATGAGGCGGTACTAACCCAAGCTCTCAAGAATTCCTGTGTGAGGCAGGACTTACCCCAGCCTATGACGTAGTAGAGGGCGAAGGGCGCCCCGGAGTCGAACACGTTGGAGGTGAGTCTGGAGTGCAGGAAGAGACCTTCCACGAACATCCAGTTGATGGAGGCCATCTGAGCGTACATCCTGAGCGCTAGCAGGCTCTTGCACAGCCAGTCCTGCAACGTCACAAACAACATGCCTGTCACCTACAAATGTCTTTTATAGTACGTCCTGCAAATACGACGTTATCAATGCAAGTGGTGTGTGATCTTGGCCTTTCGTGAACCCTGGTTTTGATAACCCTCAACCGTGCCACAAAAGGATTCGAACCTGGATCATGAAAATAAAAAACGAGTTACATGGTACAGACGAATTTCAGAATTTCTTAATTTTTTCTTTGAGTATAAAGATACTAAGCAGAGGACAAATTAGTACATTAACTAGAAATGCAAAAAAGTCAGTAACATAACTGTTAATGACTGCTTTTGCTCGGAATAGTTTAGATGTATATTAATCCTGCAGATCCATATCATTGTATATGGGTTTTGTCAGCGTGAAAAAAAATGAGGTGAAAAATAAAAAGCTTTGAGTGATGAATGACTTCAGAGTGCTTTTGCAATATCTCGAGTTAACGAAAGACTGTCCATTGAACGTTTCAGTGTTCTATTACGTTATTGGACCTTCAGAAAACCAATTCGTTCAGTTATCCAACACTCCCAGAGTGAGCCAAGATACGTTTAGTATCTGATACACGCATTACCTTTGTGGTTTATGAGCCGTTCCTCCTCGTTTTACTTGTGGTTGACTGGTTGTCTTGGTTTTTCCATGCTAATGATTTTTGTCAGCAATAGTGACTGTAATCCTTGCAGTATGTCTCATAATTCAAATGACTACTATTATATCCAAGCATCCGATTTGCTCAAATATTTCATTTTGACTAAAGGCCCCCATTTTACATTTCTTTCCCCCGACAAATCTCGCACAAAAGGTGATACGAATTTTACTTTATAATCTATTTGTTGCCCGTAGTTCCAAACATAATCATATGGGTATTATATGTAAACTATCTACTGACGTGTGTTTGTGGTTTGATAGCAATCGAATGTTCCTGTCAGCAGTTGTAACGCTATTATCAAACAGACATCACTGCAACATTTACGTCCGTTATGTACTTGAGATGTTTGGATAATAATTTGGCCTTTAGGCCTATCAACTGATGCCTGGGTCATTGAAATGTTCAGGCGTTAAAGATATTTCCTAGAACATGTACACTATTACTTTGAAAATTCCCACGCCCTATAATTAAAACTTTTTTCCTTGGTTTATCTACACCTCTGCAATCTTGGATATTTTGCTGCTCAAATTAGCTGAGATTATGCTCTCGAAAGCATCATAGCTCAATACCCTGCTCATTAATCACGACCTTTACCACCGAGTGAGGGTATTCAGAGTTGAATCCTTTTCATCATGAAAGTGGCTGGATTGACCGCGAGAAGCCTCGGCGTTCCTCTGCCATCAAGTGTATTGATTAACGCCAGTCCCGAGTAAGTCAAGAGACTGAAAGCATAAATCTTACGTTTTGAGTTTAGTGATTCTTATGGAATTAATTAATACGAGCTTTCAGCACAGTTCTTATCATTAACCTCTACATACTCCCTATTATAGATTCTAATCAATATATCAACATTTCTATCTCTTCCGAGCAAGTTTTTACTAAAATGAAGTGTTTGTTTAGCAGATGCAAGCATTAGGCATTCTACTAATACGTATTTCATGGTAAAACCAACACAGTTCATTGCAATTATGTACGAATAACGTGTGTATATGAAATTAGCTTGGATAACCACTCAGCAGTCAATAATCATTTGATTCGACACAAATCCGCACTCACATGATTGATCGACTCAGGCCTGAACACCTGAGCTGATCCTAAAGACCTTGTACCCTTCTACTTTCAATCTTTTTTCCTTACCTTCTCTTGCTCACCACACACCCAAGAACCCTCTAAAAAACTCCTCGCAGAGGCTCCAAACCACACAGCACAACCCGTTCCTCAAGACGACACACCTAAGGGACCACACAAGAAACCCTTCTGACGTCTTCAACTCCCACATAACCCATCCCTCCAAATCAACACTCACAAGAACCCTTCAAACAAGCTCCTGCCAGACTCCAACCCCCACAATCCGTCCCTCCAGTCAATAATCAAGTAATATATTCATTGCTTCATCTCTAGCAACTCGGACCTGAAAATTTTTGGAAATAATCCGAATTCTTACGCTTTTTAGATACCGTGAGCATTTCAAATCTAGGTATCTTCTCTCTGGTATATTTTCCTACTTTTTTGACTTATAGTTAAGAAAAAATATATATTCCAACTGCAGTATTTAAAGAGGCATGGAAAGTAGTCTTGAAAAGTAAGGTAATAAAAAGGAATGAAGATATACTTCGGCAATACTGGAAAATGAACCAAATAAAGAGTAGATCGAAGCATCTCTCAGTCCTACCCCTCCTTGTTTCAGGGGATTGGATTCCCCGCTTGTTTCCTTGGATTTCACTCCAATCCTGTACAGAGGATTGGATTCCCTTCCTCGCCCCTTGCATCTTGACGAGACTCGTATCTTATCGTTCGTCTTGTAATAGCTAATCCTCTTTAAATCCTTTCTCTGGCTGACAGATGCGTAGATTGCGTGAGTCATTCTATTTTTTGAGAAGCCTTTGGGTGCGTTTCATCTCTATTACCGATGCTACCAGGTGAGTACTCAAAGGTTTAATTAACGTCTGAGGTCTATGTCAAAGTAAAAATGGGGAATAATCTTTCAGTGAAGTGAAATTTCCTAGCTTTGTTGTCGACTCCAAAGGTGATGAAGTTGAGCATAAAGTGATCTAAGGATGAGTGTCAAGGGAGTTGCACATTCCGAAGATCAAAGTGCGGTGAGGGGAAATGATGAAGATTCTGATGATCATAGTGTTGGCTTGAGGAAGATTTACAGTGTTGGAGAAATGAAGTCTGAAGCTCAGTGTTGGCGAGAGGAGGATTCTAAGGTTTACACTGTTGGAGAGATGAAGATTCTAAACACCAGTATTGAGGAGAGGAAGATTCTAATCCTCCCTCCCTCCCCACTGGGTCTAGTCGCCCCGCCCTGGCTCTGCCGGGTCACAAAGTCCAACAGTCCTCGCTTCTGCCGGGTCACAAAGCCCGGGAGTCCCCGCCTCTGCTGGGTCACAAAGCCCGGGAGTCCCCGCCTCTGCTGGGTCACAAAGTCCCGGGAGTCCCCGCCTATGCCGGGTCACAAAGCCCGGGAGTCCCCGCCTATGCCGGGTCACAAAGCCCGGGAGTCCTCACCTCTGCCGGTAAATTTACGCGAAACACTGCCCAAGAATTAACAAGGAAAAATGAGCGAAATAATATGCAGTAATTTTCTCCGGGTCGGAAGGCTACCGTCCACCACACTAAGAGTAATGGAACCCTTAACACCAGCTGACTGGCTGTGGGCCTTGGCCCCGGGACGTACCGCCTGTTCTGAAAACACTGGGGGTCTCTGAAACTAAAGCCGTGTGTAAGTGCCACTGGTACTGTGAGGGAAGGGTAGTTTTACACTCGTAGAGCCCCATCGCTTCGAACATTCTCTTCTGTCGTACAACTCCTTGAATCTCAGTATATCGTCTGTAATTACAATGTCTTTATGAATCTTATTACATTCATCAAACACTCTTACGCTATAAAAGTATTCTATTTAAATCTTAAAGAGTTTCTTTGCTTAATTTCATGTCATATCCTCTGGTTGTTCTATCCCTACATCTCTCGAAGAACCGTTCACTGTCTACATCAGTGTTTTAAAATCTTAAAAGGTCGTGATCAGATGACCCCTCACTCTTCTCTCTTCCATGGTGGGTAAAATTAAGGTCTCTAAACTTTTCCCTGTAATTCAGCTCTCTCTCATTTCTGGTATCGTTTTCACTGATCTCTGGACCTTCTCTACTAGCTATTTGCGCTTCTATAGGTGTGGAAATCTAAGCGGTTCGTTATGCATGTATTCTTGTCCCTAAAACTATGCCTTTTCTTCCTTAGGTAATTCATCCCCTTGTAGCAAGTCATCCATTTTGCTTTTTCTGATTATCTCTTCCACAACCTTAGTGCAGACCACACTCGTCAGTGCTTCTTTTCGTGTGTGTGGGGCCAAAGACTAGCATCCCTCAGGGCTGTCCCCTTCGCATGGCAAGAGAGTTCGCTCTGCTGACGGAGTGGTTAAATCTTACGCCTTCCTCCCCGTGAATAAACCCTGATGGAGTGGCACGAGTGAGAAGACAAAGCAAGGCGGGAGGAGCGGACCCCAGCTCCAACCGCATCACCATCATTGAAAAATATCCGGCCGCTCTCTCTGAACGCATCTCCGATGAAGCCTCACTGGAGGAAAATGTTTGAAATGAAAAATTCATACTCCGTGTACATTAAAATATCTCAAAGAAAATGTTAATTAATCGTATTCTTCATAACTCATTGCAATACTAGATGACATTAATTAAATTTCGGACGTTTCAAATATATCGATTTCAGTTCGATGTTTGTAATATGTAAGACAACGACAGTGACAAATGATAATTTTTCTACGCTAATGTATCACAGGAAGAAAATGAAAGAAATACGATGCATAATGAGAAAAAAAAAATAAAATTCTACTCCTTCCTTGAGTGAGAACCAGACACACAAACAGATTCCTAGGTCACGGTAGGTGAGGGTCTGGAGACAGACAGGGACTCACCAGGTCACGGTAGGTGAGGGTGTGACGGTTTGAGATGAAAGGCTCTGTCAGGACGACCATCACCAGGAACCGAATGATGAGGGAGACCACAAGGTTCCTGTGTACCCGCAGCCGGTCACACTCCAGCGTCCTGTGGGGCATTAAATAGGGCATTATGAGGGGCATCATATGTACCACAGCAGGTCACACTCCAGCGTCCTGTGGGGCATTATGTGTACCAACAGCTGATCACACTCCACCGTCCTGTGGGGCATTATATGGGGCATTATGAAGCAAGTAACACTGTAATAATAACACGTTTCATAATACTCTCAATTATCCAGAGCTGGTTTCCAAATCCAAGAGCTGGTTTTTGTTCCCATGAGCTGGTTTAAGGTCCCTAAAACTGACTTTAGATGTTCATGATATCTTGGATACCAACCCCGAGAACTAGTATAAATATTTTCCAAGAACATGTTCGAATCCTGAAAACATGATAAAAACTAAAGTGAGATTAGAATCTCGTGTAAACTCACACTGATGAAGGCTTTATGGGGGTAATGTTAGTCTACATTATTCTGAATACGTGTACACAGCCATCACACCAGCAGTACTTAGAGTAATGGTAAAACGTACACAAATTATTACCATTTCATCGAACATATGTTTCATAATTTTGGGAATATAATACAGAACTTAAAGACCCACGAATCGGTACTTAGCTTGAGGATTCAGTGAGTGTCGCATATTATGAAGTATATCCCTACATATACATATATACATACATCCATATATATATATATTTATATATATATATATATATATATATATATATATATTGAAAATAGCATATTCAGACAAATGAGAGGATGATGGTGAAGAAGAAAAACACCTAGGTAGGCAAGAGCTGTATATATTCCAACGTTTCGTTGACAAAGGAACCTCTTCAGGGAATGTTTTTTCATAGGCATGACGTCATTTTTACATAAGCAGACGTCAT
>JAYMFT010332602.1:0-23251 GCA_038088735.1 Panulirus argus
AGAGAGAGAGAGAGAGAGAGAGAGAGAGAGAGAGAGAGAGAGAGAGACTATTTCCCCGACACAGAGGCTGGGAAGCTCTTCAATTTCCTTGTGAGCGGGGTGGCTGGTGCTGCATTATACTGACAGGATGAAGGTAGACTGACTGGTCGACATCTTCCACTGACCGTGGCAGCTCGAGGGCTGGGAGTCATCTCACCTTGAAAAGACTCCAAACTGAGCTGAGCATTTCCAGTTATTTTTGGAGGCATCACAGATGAAGCTTATTCACGAAAATCTTTGATCAATTTCCAGATGAAATCTTGTTTATTTCGACAGATCGTTGGCCGTAATGTGCCCTGGCTAGCGCGTCGAGGACATGAGCAAGACGCGTCTCGTGCCCCAGGCTGTGAGGGCGCGAAAGTGAGGCCCTGAAGTGATGGGTCATGGCAAGGGTTCTCACTGGGTGAGTGTGAGGGCAGGAAGGCGAGTGGGAACTAAACTAAGAATGTATGACAAAAATTTAAAAGACAATAAAGAAGTGAAAATGAATAAACAATCTGAGAAGGATGAGAAAATTGATAAAAACGAAAACATTATATAAAATTTTTTTGTTTCTTTGTTTGAAGAAGAAGAAAAAACTGTACAAGAATCTAAAGATAATTATTAACGAAGAACATATTTCAAAAATATATCCGTGATGCAATCATGCATCAATTGGAATCGACGTCTGTAGTAAATACAAAATTACTCAGGAAAAACCCTCGTTGCAACATCGTGTGGCAAGTTATTAAATTCCACAAATGCTCTGTAATGACCAGCCTGCTCCCCGCCGTAAACAAACTATTCCAATTCAATTAGACTTTCCCGTGTATTTTAATTCCAATTCCCGCCACACGATTTCAATTTACAACATGGTTTGCGGCACGTGGCTTGCCGTATTCCCGGCACACACTGATTATATAAGCCAACGGTTAATTCTGTCTTGTTTAGCCGTCGCAAATGGCAGCAGAAAAATGGAACCATATTAACACATGACAATAAAAATGACTCCGAGGGAAGTCATAAGAAAATCATACCAGCAGTCGCCACCATTGCCTTGGTCTCTGTCACAGTGATAGGTGGAGGGAATTATCATCTGTTGCTTTACATCTAAGGTTCAGGAAGAGGGTCGGGAGGTGGAGGGGACTATTGCGCGTTCTCGTGTCTAGAAACATTCTAAACCATTGGCAGAAGAAAAATCTACTCTTGGTATCTACATCTCTCAATAAATCGCAAGTTTTCCTCAGTTCCGTTGCTCAAGGCCCAACACATGTTCATACACTGTAGCAAGAAATGTTTCATGATCAACAGGTGTTAACGGCTTATAGGAACAGATGCTTCTTGCTCAAGAGATGTAAGTAGACTGTAGCAACAGACATTTGTCGCTCAACATATGCTAACAGACTGTAGCAACAGATGGAGTTCGATTCAGACGACCATAATAAGGCAAAGTGTCGTCAGGTAGTGTAGCGGTGTGTACCTCATGGGTGTAGCGGTGCCTTACTCACGTACAAATTACAATAACAGGGTCTTTCAACACACACACACGAGACTGGTGGCGCCTGTTGTCACAGATACATTGCCTGGCCTCACTACCCACCTCGCCAGTCAATACGCGCCACAGTTAGACCTGCCCCTCACCCACACCCAGTAAGCCTTACATTCTCTTATCCTTTTCATAAGATTATAACTCTTATGGAAAGCGTAATATATCATCCTCTTCCCTTAATCGTTGCCCATCCGGTATGGATCATATGGGCATGGTGAAATATGGCATTTTTAGCCATATTGACTAACCCATAAGAGTGAAAATGGCATGAGTGTGAACCAGTGACGCGAGGGTTGTGTGAACAGGTTCATTCAGGTTCCTTATTTCACTTTCAATATCAGGTCCGTGACGGCAGCCGACTGTCGGTCTCCCTGATGCTGGCTTCTCTACCACTAGTCGTTTGAATTTGCTCTGTTGCCCCTGTCACTGAGCTGAGACATTTGTTGATCCTAAAATTAGCTTCTCAAATTTGGTCACCACACATAAGGAAGCACAAAGAACTAATACAAAGCACAGAACAAACAGACGATGTTACATGAAATCAAACAGGAAATTTATTGGAAGAAAATCAGTTGCAAAAAGTACTTTTATAGAGTAAGTAAACTGGATGAGTGGAATACACTGACTAGGAAACTGCACATGTTGATAACAAACAGAAGAGAAAGTTGAAAAGATGGGACCCCACGAGTGTAGGACTCTCTTTCCCCTCAAGGTAAAAAAGGTAATTAAACGCACACTGGAACAATATTTCTTGTGTTGTTCTACGTTATCCGCCAGTGAATTTTTCGTTAAAGGTTGGACAGCGCAGTGTCGGAGGATGTTGGTAGCTGCAGGGGAGCCGACAGCGTTGATCATCAGTGAAGAGCGACTTGGGTACCTCGAGCCTCTGGTGGAGTCTCAGAACGGCAGATGATGACGTCTGTTTTCCCCTGGTGGCAGACCACGTGTGCAGGGACGATGCCAGGGCGAGATGAACCCGTCTGGGCATAATCAACTGAAAAGACTTGGAAAGGAGGGGAAGGAATAGGGAAGGTGGGACGGAGATATGAGCAAATCTGCCGAGACAGAGAAGTGTGAGATGAGAGAACAGGGAAATGGCTGTGGGATCGAGGGAAAGATAGAGGAAAGGAAATGGGAAGGAGAGGAAAGGTTGGGTGAAAACTGGAAAAGGGAAAGACAGGGAAAGTAACGACCACTGGGGTAAGGTGGACACGATGAGGAGGAAGTTGCTGAGGGAAGAGTTGGAGGAGAAGACAGAAAGAAATGAAAGAGAAGGACAGAAGAGGAGGAGGAAGAGGAGGAGGAAGAGGAGGAGGAGAAGCGAAGAAGAAGAAAAAGAAGAGGATGGCAGGAGGGGATGATGGGAAGAGCAGGGTTTGGTCACAAGGCTGGACCTGACATTATTCAGGAATTTTCAAGATGTCATTTACGCTTCACGCGAGAATTTTCCAAGGTTCCAGTCGCTCTCGACTAATGAAATTCTTAACATTTTACGTCATTCTCCCGTCCAAAATTCTTAAAAATTTCACATACGCACAAGTCCTGAAATACTTAGGATTTCAGATATGCACTGGAGCTGAAATTTTGATGGCTGCGCCAGGACGTGTGTCGTGGGGCAGCGGCGGCTGGGGTGAGGGGCGCCCTCCCTCCCTCGCCTCTGATGTCACTGCTCGGTGGGTCAAGGTTCTCGAGGGGCAGGTCTACTCACTACAAGAAAATCTTCTCCTACAGGAGGGCTTGTCCTTCTCCCTGTCGTCTTATAACAAGGTGTTTTAAGCTTTAAAATCATTGCTCTGTATCACTTGGGGGTAAAGCCATCTTGTTAGAACGAGGGCATAACGTACAGCGATACAAGCTCGGTACAGGCGATGATTTATGAATGAAACCACAGTGGCAGTGAACGGGTTCCCTCCCCCACAAGGAAAGTCAAAGTGGTGTAGCAAGACCAGTGTTATGTAATTATTTTCCTAAACCTGATGGTTAATTAAACATGTGCGCACGGTGATGTTGAGTCCTTATGGCGGATGGAATTTCAGACCAATGTTACCATCGCTCGCTGGGCTGGCTCCTGCCCAGACCCACTGTCCTCATAGGTCGAGAAAGGCAGAACCAGCCCAGCCGGTCGCCACCAGCCTCTGCCCCTCACACCGAGACATCGATACTCTCCCGTTCCTGAGACACACGATGATGACAAATTCGTGTTCACATTATGATAACTTCACTAATTTTGTGTAGACTTACGGAGTTGTTGCAAGTTTCTCTGCCTACCTCCATGCTTGACTCACAGGGACATGCCCCAGCTGAGGCATCTGTGGTGTCTGCCAAGCACAAGTCGAAGTTTAGTGAATGATGATAGATATCTAAATACAGATAGCAACCAAGTCACTTAGTTAGATGGATAGACAGATAGATACATAGATGAACAAGAAGGAGGTCAGAAGGAAGGTATGGAAGAGAGATTCCTGCAGTGCAGTCCTCGTCAATACTCGACCCTCTATCACTGGCGAAACCTCGAGGGTCGTGCCAGTCCTGCTGGTGCGGGTGGCTGGGCTGCCACACTAGATCCACCCAGACCCAGCCAGCCACCCTGGGGCACTCCGGGACTCCCACTGGTAACGATGCCCGGGGTTGCGACGCTCCCAGACCAAGGCTATATAAGACCCGCGGACCCCTGACCCTTGTATTGTGCGAGGATGAGCCAGCCATGAAGGACGTGCGAGGTGTGTCTCTGGTGACGGTGTCTCTGTATGTTCTCCAAGTGTATGTGACGCAGCAATGTTTGTGCTTAGTGTATCTGCCGTCATCGTGTGCCCGGATGTCAGCATATGTCGATATGTCTCAGTATATTGTAAAATTTAGTGGATCAGAAAGAGGAAATCATCGTCCGTTATAAGACCTTGAAGGTGACGAGAGGAGATTTTGCATCTATCCTGACGATGGCCACAACACGGATCAATTTGATTTCGCCCTGAAAATGTTTTGCGCTTGCCCTATACAATTTTGCCGATACAAATGGGGAATGTCTGTCTGTTTGAGGTTGTGTCTGTATTTTGCAGGTATTTATGAAGATATCTCAAGAAACACAATAGAATACCTGGGCCACAGGCAGGAGGAAGCACCCAGAATTATGTTCGTTATGTCATTGCAAATAATAACAGATACTGTTATACCCAAGTAGATCTACCTAAAAAAGAACATACTTCTATAAATACACTATGGGGGTGTATGGCATAGTCATAGATTATTGTAATCAAACGATATGAAAGGTCATTCAGCTTGACGTGGGTCGCCACCTGGTCACATTGATGAAGGTCTACGGCGAATCTGTGAGCCCGGACGTTGTCTGCAATGTGTGGCAAGCGTATGTGAGACCAGATCATCGGGAGCGATACACGTAAAGAAACACGAAATAATAACGAACCTTGTGAAGCGATGACTGTCATCAAAGGCAGGAGTGTAACCTGGGCCGTGATGGGAGTTCCGTGTTGGATACTGGAGAGAGAAACGAGTAATTGTCTCTTGGAAAGAAACGAGAGATTCTGGCGAGGCTTTAATCTCCATAGAGAAGTGAGAGAATATTTTATGAATTCTGTTTGTCTGACTGAAGAACGTTTGGACATGCAGGAAGGGCTAAAGACTTTGGCTGTGGAGGACATGAGTTGCCTGTAGCCATCTTAGACACGGAGGAACAAGCCGTCATACCGACCACCGTACATGAATTAAGCTCATAATGAGGTTGTTTCTAGAGAAAGATCTTTTTGTTTATCATTTCCCTAACAGAAATGTACAGATGCTTGACTCAAGTCCCCATAAGCGTGAGGACCCTTGGCATTCGTTTACGAACATCGTGTTCGTGAAGAAAGAACACCACCCCACGCTTGACAACATTTTTTTTTTCCCCAGCGAAACATTTCCAGTCTGATGCAAATGTTTTAATGATGGAAGTTGTTATGCTGTTGGAGTGCGGCGCTGCGCCGGGTAATGACACATTTCTATTTTTGTTTCATTCGTGATGACCTGAACCGGACAGCCAGCCCCAGGGGCGTCCTCCTCCCGCCTCCAGTGAGGTGAAAAGTCGGATTGCTTTTGTGGACCAGCACGACCAGAAGGGCAAAGATTCAGACTGCAGACAAATCCGAGATCTGGACAACAGCGCAAACATGGAACACTCTTGGTTCCCTGGAAGCCTCAAAGCACTCAGGGAGGCTCCAGTCACCCATGAATGTGCACGGTGAACAATGTCTAGCTAAGCTCAGTGAACCTCCTCCAAAAAACAACAAAAATACAACCCTAATACATACACCTCCCAACCCCCGAGTCTGGCGTAGTATATGAATAAGGCTCCAAAAACATACCTCCAGAAAATCCCACACATGCATCAAAGAGCTTTCACTACACACCTGTACACACTTCGTCTTCTCTTCCGTTTCATTCTATCTCTTCCTCTGTCCCACCTCCTCACCCTCACCTCTAATCTCCCTACTGAAGAAAGAAAAGAGAGATATCTCCTCAAATCTCTCAGTCGCTCAGTATAACATCACATATCCATTTTGATGTTTCTAATGGCAATGTTTGTTAAAGAACAGAGACGTTTTGGCCACGACATTATACCAAACAAAAAGTTCTGGAATAGAATATTATATTTATAACTCTGTATATATATATATATATATATATATATATATATATATATATATATATATATATATGAATGAAAGACGAGCATATTTCTGCATCAGATCTTCCATTGCACCTGCTTTACCAAACACTTCAGCCAACGACCAGCGGGAATACTGTCTGGGAAAAAGTGCTTTCACGATGTAGTGTAGAGGTCGGTCAGCCTGGTGACGCCGGCATCAGGTCTGACAAATGTTGTGTATTCGGTAATTTAGAATAAAATGGCGGCCCTCTGCGCATATATTAATGCATGATTAAAAAAGCTTGTAAAAAACATTTGCCTAATTAAAATTCTGATTGGGAATGCGAACGTAAATTTGTATACACGAATATTTCACTGTTAACAACATGGCTTTTCGAGTCTAAAACTTACAACGTTTCGGCTTCTGTAAAATTGTCATCTGTTTGTTACAACTTGTGTTTACTCCTCATTTGAACATTAGATATATATGGAAAAACTCCTCATAAATTGATGGTTCTACATCATCAGTGATATATCATTAGTCCATTCCTTATGGCTCTATATCCGCACGAACATAGAATTCTTTAGCTCCTGTTGGCTCAGTATCCCGTTAATATATAATTCTTCAACTCCTGATGGCTTCCGCATGCATAGTAATCTGTCTTTGGCACTGGAAGCAATGTGGCAACCAACTTTTTTATTCTATTCTGGCAATTGAAACCACAAGCTGACATGTAATATAGCCTTGGGTCCTTCCTGCCGTATGTCAATACTGATGAAACATTTACTGTGATATTTCCATTTTCATCAAAGCAGAAACTATCATCAGCACCATGAAAGAAAAGGATTTGATGATTCCAGTCAGTTCCAGCGTAAATCCCATTTGACTAATAAGAATCAAAGACATAATGTGTGGGTCTGGCAACCCAGCTCAGATAATTCCCAACGTAAGAAGTTCAGTTCTTTTCTCAGCTACAACAATCTGACCTCACGAGTAACATGTCTGATGTCATCTTACTCAGCAGTTAATGATGTTCTCACGTGTGACCTTATCAACCAACTCTCCTAATTAGTCATCAACGGAACCACAGACCTACCTAATTACGGAGCTCAGTCCTGCTGGTACAGCTCTTTCTTCTTCCTTGGCTTGTGATCATAAGATCGTATTTACACTCCATTAATTATTCATCAACATTCGTTCCGTTTATAAATGGTTGCAAATAAATTAGTTTTTCGTATGATTTAATTAATGCAAGCCCAGGGCTATTTGCAGTGCAGTGTGCAAACTGCAGAACGCGAAGTCTCTCCTATACGGCCAATCTCTCCCTTTACTACCACGTAATATAAGCTCTAACGACGTTTTGACGGTCCCTCGTCATGCTGCCTTACTGATCTGCCAGGCGCATGACTGTAGCTGTAGTTTGCAGCACGCTGGTACGACCCTTGGGTGCAACGGTACGACCCTTGAGCACGAAGGTATATAGTCTTTGAACACGAAGGCTTGACTTTTCAAGACGGCAGTACGACCCTTGAATGTGATGACTTAACTCCTCAAGGTAAGGTCGGAGACAAAGCTATAATATCCACGAGTCAGACCACTACACTCAGGGTCGTACCATCGCCCTAAAAGATCGTAAAATCATGATCAAGGGTCGTACCATCAAGCTTACGGGTCGTGCCATCATGATCAAGGGTTTTACCATTGTGCTCAAGGGTCGTATGATCATGCTGAAGGGTTGTACCGCAATGCTCGAGATATCAATGTGCGGAGCCAAATAACGTGTCTTGTGTATTGTGATTAGTCAGCATAGCGTCGTAGAGGAGGGCGGAAACACATCGAGATCTCTAGCATGATAAACAAATGCAAACGGACTCTAGCATAGTTATGGCATCTATAACGACCACAGCTACTACTCGTTTTATTCGTCTCGCGGCTGGCGCCTTCTGCCTCACTGACCTCTAACAACGCCATCCGCCACAAACACGTTCATTACATGCTTTACGAGTATGATTACAGCCGTCAGTGTTATGTTTACATCCTGGGCTAACGTGTCCCAATCCCTTGTTCCCCGCAGGACACATCCTGCTGATCCTCCGGCTGGTGGCCCTGGTGAGTGGTTCTCCCGCCCTGTGCATGACTTGATGAACATTGTAAGTAAACTGGAAGACTTGTTGTTAGGAGGATGATCCTGCAACGTGGGGTAAGTAGGTCATCGTGTATAATAACAGGAAGTTTTAGCGAGAGTGTGGATACCAGACAGGGGCAAAGTAGGTTTCGAGGAAGCTGATAACAAAGGAAATGAAACAAAGAAAATGAAGTGGACGAAGAAGACGATATAGGAAATGTAGGCAAGGATGGTGATGGGTGCAGGAACCAAGATATTTCCTTCATACAGCAGAAGGTGGGAAGTACATTAAGCGAGGTGCCTCCCTTACACAGCGCAAGGTGGCAGGTACAGTGAATACCTCCCCAACCTACCCCACGAAGATGCTGATAACACAACATTAAAATGTATTGAAAAGAACACAGGTGCATGACGTATATCGACATAAAGGTTAGTATCGTTTCGTCTTGTATAAGTATTTATAAAACAGTAACTACAAACTGTATGGAGATATCATTTAAAACAATACATAGTGAATTTAGTATGTTCCTAATGTATAAATGAACCGGTAAGATAATAATATAGTAGTCTAGATTATATCAATAAGGACATATTTCTCCCCCTCCTCCGTAGGGGTCAAGTCATGAGCTACCTGGGGAAGGTCATAGTCTCAGCCAGTCGACGCATGCCCACCACACACTGCTTCCCTTCAGTGTGGGCAAGACAGAGCTTTCGACGTCTGGATCCAGTAGAAGATACGAGGGAAATGTTCGCGATGGTACAGGCAGACTTGAGCCGTATGTTAAGGAGGGCACGTGGACTCAGAACCAACAGCAGATGCAACAGCAACAGCTGTCCAGTACAGCTGAACATTCACAACAGATGTTGCGTGAAGGAATTACCGTTAAGCTGGATCGCGAGGGGAGACCTCGTGCTCGCCTAAATTCGCATCTGGCGCGACAGTCGCTACTGCAGCAGAGGATCAAGACACAGTTTCTCAAGGCCGCTCGAAGAAGGTTCTCCTTAAAGCAGGGTCAGGAAGGACAAGATGAGGTGAGTGGAATTGTTTCTGGGCCTGAGGGACAGGATGCAACCACACATGATATGAACATGGCGCATGGGACTGAAAATATGGACGGTGTCCAGGTCCAAGAAGAGAGCGAGAACTTAATGTCCCAGGACTCTTCACCACATCCTTTGGAGGAATTGAGGGATGGCGCAGCCCCCAGCCGGTCAGTCCCCCACAGCCCTGCTTCCCAGCCCCTGGGTGACATAGCTGAATTTCACATAAATGGCGGAATTCAGTTAAACTTTGATGCAGGTGTTGCAAACTCTCGTGAGTCGCAGACCGAAAGATTTCAGAGTCTGATTCATTTGGGGAATTCACAAACTTCTCACACGTCAAGCCTCCAGTCTGACCCGGCAAGTAGTGGTGAGGATCCGACATATCACTTCGCCACTGCTGCAGAAGACAGTTCACAAGATAGTTATGATTTACACGAAGGTAGTGAGTCTGGTTACAGTACAAACCCCCAGACTGAGAGTCATACTCTCGGACATCATGAAGGGGATACAATGGATCACGATAAGTATCAGGAGATTGAAAGAGATTTAGATCTATCTATTTCACAAAATGAAAATGAGGATGACGACAGTTTACAACTTCAACATTTGAAACTCCCGGGAGATGAATGGGACAATCGCAGTGAGAGTGGACGAAATCCAGGCCAAAATGTTAACCCTCGAATTCGCCTTCAGCTGGGTCAGCAGGGTGGGAAAAGGCGACTTCGATTTCCACTTCGGAGGAGAATGCTCAGGCGTCGACGACCTAACTTCCGAAACGCACTTCTTCGCAGAAACTCACGACCAGGTCGGCGACGTCCAAATGCACGAAACAATAATGCGAGAGAGGCTCGAGCAGGTCTTGTATTTCCAAGAATTGATTTTCAACACTCAGACACACGGGCGGACGTGTCTTCACCTGGGAACAGTCCACAGGCAAAAGAAGGAAGCAGGATTTCTTCCAGACGCCGATATTCAAGTGAGTCTCACCAATCATCTAATGTAAGAAAAGGAGTCAATTATGAGTATGATGAGGAGTTATCGAGTAGTTCAGGTTCCATTTCTGATGATTTCAGGGAAGACTACGTTCTTCTTGATGGAAGTCATCGCATCGCGGGTCAGGATATAACAGATCATCTTAACATGGATGACCTGGGCCAACATCGCTCTCATGTAAACATGGAGGAATTGGGAAGAAGGCTTGAAGAACAAAGTGGAGAGCAAGGGATAATCAGTGGCTCTGACATCGTCGGTCAGCGAGACCAGCTGGAACACTCGGGCCTACGCCAGTCGTCAAGTAATAGCAACTTATCGTCTGACGGCTCACAAGCGGCATCCACACAGCTCCCCTCCAGAACTGATCAGCTGACCACAAAGCGGCCATCACTCAGCAGCCTGAGAGAGTCGGAATCAAACTCAGGATTTTCCTCCGGTGAGCAGGGCGACATACCCGACCTTCCTCGGAATTCGTGGGGTAAGCATTTCACTGACGCATCATCAGAATCCCGGACGCAAAGACAACAATACCAGAGTCTCCAGCATCTCTCCGCTGGGCAACAAAAACAAAGGATAAATCGTAGGCCGTCGGAACAACGTAAATATAACAGTGATCAGAATCTCTTGCAACGTCGAAAAGAATTTCAAAGTCAAGGTTTATCACAATATTCCCAACAGCAAACTGTCATTACGAGGTTATCCCAAGAGTCAGACAATCAAAGCTTACCCCAGCAGGAACATTATGAAGCAGACTCTCAGAATTTACCAGAAGAGCAGCATGAGTCACAGGGTCACCACCACCGGTCATCAGGACCACAACCGGACAGCGAGGGAGGCCTCTTGCGGCAGTTCCCACCACAGCCTGGTTACGACCGCCCAGCCAACCCCGACCAGAGGAATCATGTACTCAATCCTCACTTCAGACCTGCGGAGCTGAGGGACGCCATAGACTCAAAAAAGACAACTGAAAACAACTTTCTCAACTTACCCCAGTCAGGTGAAGGCAGCAGTACCTTTACGAGACAAAGTCAGCAGTCTTTTCGTACACTTGACCATGACAACACAGAAAGCTTTCCGGATAATCCAAACGGTGGAAGCTCTGCTTCTGAAATCACTAATAGCCAACAGAAATCACGTATTCAGAAACTAGAAGCAACGAAAGGAAAAGAAAGAGGGTCGAGTGCAAGTAGTTTGACGTCTCAGAACCAGAGGCAGTTTGACCAGTGGCACCAGGATGGCTCTGGGTTCAGTTTACGTGAGAGTGGCCAGAGACAAGGCTTCTCCAGCACCTTCGAGCAGCCGGTCCCTCAAGATCATAATCACGCAGGCCTGCAGCGATCATCGACATATGAACCTGGAAGACTAACACCCGAGGCCTCTACAGGGTACAGCGAGGCCGTGGAGCCAGCAGCAGTCTCCTCCACTGATGATTTTGATTCCTCTGCAGGGACTACCAACTCCAATCCCGCTCGTTATGATCAGCAGTCACAGCCGTCTGCTGGAAGGAGGGAAGGATTCTTCGGCAATAATCGTCAATTATTTCTAAATCGATTCACGGAAAATTTGCGACACGGATTTTCAGAAAACCAAAAGCCAAGTGGAACGACTGTCAGCAACACCAATCGTGAGGTTACTTCAAACACTCCCTCGTCAGGACAGGGAACCAGTATTAACACCTTCGGCGCCGATGGTATTGATGTGGAGCCTGAACGATCGAATCAAAGAATCAATTTCCCTCAGAGTAATTTCCGATTAGCTGATACTAACATTGACACAGGAATTTTCCAAAATTTTGCATCAAGCGGTAACAAAGTAGCGAATGATCTGCTAGACGTCCACCGCGTGGGCCCCGTAAGTAATGAGTCACCATATCATGCTCATCCATCTGATTCAGAGGTCGAGAATGATGATCAGGGACCAGCCATCACGAGCGATCTCAGCCACGCTAGTGAGTCCAGGCCAGGTGGTGTGGGGAGCACTCTCTCCGTTACCCACAGAAGGAGTGGCTCGTACCAAGACGAGCAAAATCAGCGTCAGAATTTTGATTCGTCAGACGGAGTGAACCAGGGCGCTGAGCAAGAATCAAGAAGCATTGGAAGTCAACTATCCTATCAGGGAGGAAGTCATCAGTTGAATACAAGAACTGGACAAGTTTCCACGGAAACCAGAGAAGAGCTTAGTTCCAATAGATACCTGAGTTCAACTCTGGTAGGTGACCAGGTCACAAGTCCCACGGGCCAAGGATCGAGCGTCAGCAGGAGCCAGAACTCAAGATACGTAGTTGAAGGGTCAGTGTCCAGAGCAGATTATGGTTCAGAGATTCAGACACACCAAAATGCTAGGTTGAGAAACGATCAAGTCTCAGGTCCTCTAGGAAGACAAGTGTCTCATCTTGACGTCAGAAAAGATCTTAGAGAAGCCCAGTTGTCTTCCATCACAGCAGGTCAGAGTGACGCAAACAATAGAGGTGAAATGAATGAAGAAAAGAGATTTGACGTTTGGGGATCCCATCTACAAGTTAGACATAATCTTTCAGATGATTCAACTCATCTAAGATATTCAGAAGATGAGTCTCTGCACCCGTATGACAGTTCTGAGAGACACCAACACCAGCGTCCACATATCAAGGTTATTCATCGCAGCGGTACTCAGCAAGTGATGCAGCGCGTGGCTTGGATGATTTAGAAGTTGTTAGAAATGAGACGTTCCTCCATGACGCACACGGCCTCCCTAGGGACGCACGACTGTCTTTGCCAAAGAAGGAGTTCACGTTTGAAGTCATTTCCCCAGAAACGTCACCTTCCTCATCGTCACGTGGACGTACAAATTCCAGCAGTGGGAACAGCCGCAGGAACCATCACCAAGGCCTATCTGGAAGACCCACTAACTCCCACGGTCATCCAGCTTTCTCCTTCCAGAGACGGCCAGTGGATGCCTCTACTTTTGCCGAAAGTTTCCAGCAGAATGACGGGGATCGCCTCGCTGATGCTGCTCAAGGGTTTAGGTCTTCCGATAGAGTAAGCACTTCCTCGATATCCGGGCCTGGAAGTAATTCTAAAAGGGTTTCCTCGTCTCTCTATTCTCCTGAGAGAACTCCTGGATCTCAGGCTATTGGTCTGGGTGGGTTCGCGGCTTCAGCAAAATGGACGAAAGGAAATATCCCCGTCGAGCTGCGGGGGTCGAAGTTCCGTCAGTCAGAGCCAGCAGGCGAGGATCAGAGCCACCAGGTAGCCAGTTTTCAGGGGTCGTATCCGTCCTCAACAAGAAGAGGTACGCGAAAGTTTGTCGATACCTTGAGTGGGGTACACAAGAACGTTAAGGATGGGATGCTGCTAAGGTCTCTGGCAGCCATGCTACGTGGTGAGGATTACCTCAGCCAGTGGGCGACCAACAGGGACCTGCAGACGGCCTCATCACAGTCCAAACCCACGCATATTCCGGAGACTGGTAAGATCCCATCCTTTCATCCATTGCCTTTCTTTCCTTTTCCTTTCCTCATTTTTCTTCCCCTTTCCTTTTTTCTCGGTCTTGCCTTTAGCTTTTTCTCCTTTTCCGTCTCTGTTTACCTTCCTATGTCTTAATGTATCTACTTGTCCATCTGTAATCCCCCGTAACTAATCTCATTGTAGCGAAAGATGATTGTCATGGCTTCTTATTCCATCGTAGCGGCATCACTATCTTAAGTTATTTTGCCACAGTAACTTAATACAGTTAACGTTCCTGCTACCGCTACTACCTCCATCGCTACCATATATATCTATCTCCAACACTTCCATGCATACCTGTCATGCCCCTTCTAACCCTGTCACTACCATACACACCTGTCATACCCCATCTCCCTGCTGCTCTTCTTTACTATACTCTTGTCTTTCTCCTCAGTCTTCGCCTTGCTACTTGCAGGGTGACGGCCACAGCTCTGGTTAACTCTCCTCCTCTGGACAGATATTTCCTCAGTTTTTCCAATCAATTGAACCACTAGCTGGTAATGTGGCGTGCCTTTCAACTCAGCAATCGATAATTCCTCTCTCTGTTACTACCTGAAGGCATGTGTGTGTGTTTTATTAGCTATGTGTACATATAATTAATGAGACTTCCACCTGTGGTGCTCCGCCTCTCATCCTTACGTTTTCATCGTATGGCTTTAGAATTTCAAGCGCTTCTCGTACATACCTCATCTTTACCTGGCTTATTCCACGAATCCCCAACTCTGATGCTGAAGGAAATGTTTTTTCGTGTGCTTTTGTACACTTTTCTTGCCCAACACAATTACGCATTTTCTCTTGTTTTAGATTCTTCTTTGACTTCAAAGAACTGTTCCGTGTCACCGTCGTCATGGTCTTCTAAGAATCTGTATAAAGATATCTTGTCTCCCCTTACTCCCCTTCCTCAGAAACTGGGGAGATCGAAGGCTTCCCTCCGTTTGTCGTGATTATTCCACACAGGTCTGATACCAACCTTGTGACGTTCCTCTGGACTCAATTCAGCAGTTCTATGTAACCCTTCCAGTGAGGGAACCAGAATGTTGCGGCATATTCCACCTAAGGGCAAATGTACATTGAATATTTCATCCTGAACACGTCACTGTTTATGTGTTTGAGGCCAGCATCGATGTTGTCCATATTATTAAATTCTACCTCCCCAGTCATCCCTACTGCGTGGCTCCCAAGGGAGGCGGCATGTGCAGAGAGAGGAACGGTGCTGGAGGGAGGGGCACAGAGGAGAAGACGAAGTGGCTGAAGAGATTGAGGAAGTAATTCATATGAAAATCCGGAAAAAGGCAAGGATGGGCGTTGCCCGAAAAGGTGCATACTAGAGGTGCGAAAGGAGAAGAAAATAAGGATGTGGTGAGGTAAGAGGATAGAATAAGACACCACTACGCTGGGGAAACATCATGCATGAAGGCAGTCCAAGGTACGACTGCATGGAGAAGACTGCATGAAATATCCTGCTTGGTCATGGAATCCTCGTGTCTGTACCAGAGGCAGATGGAAAGCCATGACTGCTCGGATCGGGTGAGGTGGTGGCGGGAACCTCCGTGGACCCTCACGTTTTATCACGCGAGAGTTCAAATAATTTTTCTGAGGCCTGACGACCAAACGTAATAGTTCGTGGCAGTCTGGCCTTGGCGTGACCTGGCGTTTGGTTGCAGGGCGGTTGGATGAACAGAGCAAACTGTGTCTGTTTATTCAGCAACTCTCCAAAAACTAGCATATCGCTCGTCACCTTGTCAAAATTTAGAAACGTTATGTCGCTCAGATAGTTACCATAAATATATTCACCCGTTTTTGACTATTTTTTTTTCAGTTCATATCACGTCAAAGGAAGTAATTATAGTGAAAGTACCGGGGAGAAGGAGAGGGAGAGAGCATGCATGTTCCACTCTGACTCTCACTATCCTCATCGTCGTCCTCACGTTCTAACGACCCGCACTCTCCTCCTCTCCCTCACTTTCCTGACTCCTTCACCAGCCACGTTTCCCTTCCCTCCCTCACTGTCCCAGGCCTCTCACCGCCCCCATCCACTCCTCTCCCTAACTTTCCCGCCCCTCACCACACAATTCCCCTTCCCCTCCCTCTCTCCCTCTCTCTCCCTCACCATGGCTCTCACCTCTCACTTCCTTGGCAGGGTTCCGGTGCGCGGGTCGGGTTTCCGGTTACTACGCAGACACTCATGAGGACGCCGGCTGTCGCACCTTCCACTTCTGCGGCGCCAACGGCTCCAGAACCAGCTACCACTGCCCTGCAGGTTAGCCGCTCACCCGCGCGCGTTTATGTGTGCGTAACCATTAAGCCAGAGCCCTGAACATACAAGTCCCACAGACAGTCTGACGGACTGGTAGTAGTTTTCTGACGACCTGATGATTTTACATGTACCTATTAAATTGTTGACCTGATTGTACCTGTTAACCTTTTGACTTCATAACTTGCAGCCTGGTAACCTGATGACTTGTATGTACCTGGTGACCTGATGACTTGCATATACCTGATTGCCATGTAGCTTAAAGTCGAGTTACTCTCCGGCTCTTGAAAAGTTTTGTGACATTTGGGTGAGGGTAAGTCTAGTTTCATCACATATTTTATCCCTCCATATGACCATGTACAGCCGTGTGTAAGTCGGCTTCATCTTGTGTATATAGGTCAACATTGCACGACCCCGTGTGGCCTAATATCTAACCCCGTGTAATGTCCGGACAGGGACGGCGTTCAACCAGAAGCTCCTGGTGTGTGACCACGTGTTCCGTGTGGAGTGCAGCCTCTCCTCTAGCTTCTACCATGTCAACGAAGGGCTTTATGGGGTCGACCCTGGCCTGCCGGGCACTGACGTCCCCAAGGACTTCAGTAACTTCGATAGAAGTGAACAAACCTCCTCCAGCCAGTCACTGACGTCTTCTGGTCCCCCAGACCTGCGGTAGAAGGGAACAGACCTCCACCTGCCGGTCAGTGATGACCCAAGGACCTGCAGGACCTTCGCCAGGAGAAATCAGGCCCTTACCAGCTGCTCTGAGAATATTGTAGGATTATGAGACTCTACAAAGCGTAATAAAAATGGTTTTCAGGAACACGGGACCTCCACCGGTCGTTATGAAAGGTCTTCGGGGTTGTCAGACCTCCAGCGGTCGTTGAAAATGTTTCCATGGACCTTAGAGCTCCAGCAGCCGCCAGATGACATCTTCAGCGCTCTCTCATCTCCATAAACGTTTAGAGCTCCTTACTCTAGCCAGATCTCAAACGACGTTTAGATAACTCTGGAGCTCTTGGATCTCCGTACTGCCTGGTGGAGGTTTCCAGGGCACTCAGATGGCCACCAGTTACACCAGGAGATCTTTAGGACGTCTAGAATGTTACCAACAGCTGAAAGAAAGTCTCAGGACTCCATGAGTGCAGTCTCAAGGATCCCTGACACTTGCAAGTCTCAGGGCTCCGTGACTACAGTCTCAGGCATCCCTGGCACTCACAAGCCGTTCTAGTAGGTCTTATGGGCCAGAAGTCCTCCAAAAACCATTTCCAGAGGTCTTTTGATCCCTAAGACTTTATTAGTGACTGGAAGAGGTTCCAAAGGTCCCAATATTCAGCAGATTCCAAAAAACATTTTTTGTCTGTTAAAGAAGTTGAGCATTTCTCAGGGGCAGCGAAAAACAGCTTGCATTCACAGCAATATTTAACATGTTTAATATGTGGTCTGATGTGATGACTTAAAGATTGATAACACAAAACACATTTTTTTTTTGTGTGTGTGTGTGTATGTTTGTGTGTGAAATATACAGAGGGATTGCATGTGGCATTTATGGATCTGGGGCTGAGAGAGATGCTATGTGGAAGGTGTTATGAACACACGGCCCAGAAGGAAACGCATCAGCAGCAGCAGTTTCGAATTTTGATCGACGGAGTCAGTCAGGCGTGTGTGAGAGTAGGAAAGGAGAAGGGAGAGCTATTCCAGGTTAATGTGGGTATGTGGCAAGGGTATGTGATGTCACCATGTCTGTTTGATCTACTTATACGAGTAGATCTGATGACGAGGGAGGTAAATCAGAGGGTTTTTGGGAGGGGGGCCAGGTCTTTAGTCTGTTCGGGGTGTAGGCCTAAGAGGTGAGTCAGTTACTCTTAACTTATGCAGGGCGCCGGTGGCAGACTGGAGTGAGGAACTGCAGTAACCGGTTTCTGAGTTCGGGGAAGAGTGTGTTTGGAGAAAGTTGATAGCAAATGTGACGAAAAACAAAGTGACTGGGTTTAGCAGTGGAATGAGACAGGCTAGTTATGGCGTGAGTTTGATGGCTGATGCGCCTACAGCCCCGTGCATTGATGATATGGACTGGGACTTGGTATGATATACCACCTTAGCTGGGGAGTTGCTGTGGTGTCTTGACTGGGAGGTTGCCTTTCTGCTCTGGCTGGGAAGGTGATGGGGGCCGCTCTAGTAACCTGACAGCACCCACCTCACCAACATGACTGCACCCTCATCACAACCTGACAGCATCCTCCCCAAAGCTTGACAGTCTCTTCCCTAACAACCTGACAGCACCCACTTCACGCCCTGACAATACCCACCCCAACAACCTATGAATTTCAACGGGGAAGTTGTTTTCCTGAAACTCGAGTAAGTTGTCAAGGCCGACGTCATCCCGAATAAAACTTGTTTACCGCCAGAGTCGTCCACACCCCGGACACTGGCGTTTAGGATATTACGTTGAGAGCAACGTTGTGATCAGTCAGTCTGACGTCCTCTCACACCGTCATGTCGGCCTGGAACACTCGGTCTGGCTGAGAAGATGAAGATGATTTGATTCTAATTACTTCCGACTTTCCTCGTTTCCTGGTCCATCCCGGTACGTGTAACCACTCCGGAGCAGGGACAGCCACTCAGACTACGATAAAAATAGCTTTTAGCTGAGTGTTCCATTACTGCAATGAAGCTCGTCCTTACGACGCTGACCGGGGTCTCCAAGGCCAGTCCCTGAGGCCCTGATTGCGGCTTCTGGGTCCTTGACTGCGGTGCCTGAGGCCCTGAATACAGTTCCGAAGGCCCAGATTGCAGTAATTAAGAACCTGACTGCAGTCTCTCAGGCCCTGAGTGCAGCCCGTAACGCCCTGCAGGAGACCTAGTCAGCGTGAAGCTTAAACGTGTTAAACCCCTGAGGGAATCCTGCTGGATGTGGCTACCACGGACACACCGGGACACTGGTGTTGGGTACGCTGGGGCGGCCGATGCTTCACCAACTGTCCTTGATCACGTAACGTCATAAGCCGTGAAGATGTTGCAGAGATTGATATGACGCGAAGATGAGTGTGCAATGACTCACCTGCAGATTTCATCTCTTGTGAAAGTTTAAATGGACGTTATGTTTACTGAGCTCACAGACAGTGTATCCAGCACCATAGTTTGCAGACTGGAAACATTACAGCAAGAGTGTTCGTAAAGATTAGGAGTGGCAACGAACATGGAGTTGGTGAAAAACACCGAAAAAAGGAAAACCCTTGGAAGAAACCCATTACATGCAAAAATATACTATACTCCGTAGTGAATATATTTTGTGAATGAAAAGCAAACGCGTTGCGAACAATTGTTGCTTGAAATAAATGTTTATGTATTACTGCTCATGCATGTCATGCACAGTAGAGAATTATTCCATTACATGTTGAACGTTAGGTACAGGTATAGCAGGTGAGGCCCCTGCTGTCTGCTGTGCTTTAAATTGCTACTGAAAACCTCTCCCGAGATCTTTCTGTTTATTTTCTCTCTATGAGATCGTGGATTTCTGATCATTGTGTAGTCATGTTTAGCATTCTTGTCTCCAAAGAGTATAACTTTACATCAGCCAACCTTAATTTTCATTTGCCACTTGTCTGACCACTTTTCAATATTTCAGTGTCTCTGGATTATTTCGCAGTTAAGGTCGTGTATGGTATACCTTCCGAAGTTTGTATCGTCTGCAAGTCTTGAGACCTTGGGTTTCGGGTCCATTTCTCAGTCGTTATGTTCACAGAGAGAGAGAGAGAGAGAGAGAGAGAGAGAGAGAGAGAGAGAGATATCATAGGTAATGGAAGAAAGGTTGAGACACAGGGAGGGGCTGGAGGGGGTGGGAGGGGTGAGTGGATGGAGGAGCAAAGTGGGTGAGAGTGGGAGGGGGTGGGGTGGGGTGGGGGCGAGCCGCCACTTGCTGAGGGACCCGGGCGGTGATGGGGATCCTCAGGAAGGATTTACGAAAAATGGAATTCCGGAGTGAGGGATTTGGTGAAGGCCGGAGCTGTTGAGGTGATCTGGTCTGGAAATTTCTCGACGAAGTTATCCCCAGAAGATAAACTGTGTTCCAGCTGCCCCTGGACATCCCTCTACTGGCCAACAAGTGAAGGTCTGACCAACTAAGCGAAGCAAGAGAAGAAATTGGCCTAGGTATACATCAGCCTCCTGCTGGCTATGATTTGCTGGCCAGGCAAATCAAGAGAACAGCTTTATCACCGCTCGTTATTCTGGTAATTTTTTGTTAGGCCATTTTCGCCCATGAGGCCTAGCCTGGGGGCCCTTTCGTGCTTTGGGGCTCGTGTTCACAGTCACTCAGGTGGACTTTGGCTGATCATTCTTCTTAAGACTCCTGCGGGAAGTGTCAGTAGCAGCGGCGGTTGTCGCTTAACCTTAAGGGATGGTTCTCTTGAGACCAGGACGAGGAGGGGCAACGGAAGGTGAGAGGGAACTTGAATGGGCCTGCCTGACGAGGGTAAAGTGAAGATGCGTATTAGGTCCACGAGTAACTAACATGCATTTTTGTACAGCTTTATTTGCAGCTTAAGTGGACAAGTTTTGCTGCATATTTTCGTTTGCAGCGAAACGTTCGTTTGTGAAGTCTCTCGTGGGATCAGGTGGAACGTATGACCTGCAATGACCCGGTCACACGACCCGTCCCCCGGCACACACTCGACTGTAGGTTTAATGAAAACGTTTGCATTGTTTGACTGACTTTTGACCCGAGATCATTGCTCACACTCTCTTCATTTGCATATAGATAACAGGAATGGCATTCTAACAAAGGGGACAACTTAATGGGAATGTGGGTGCAGAGTGGGAACATAGTGAGGAGGGCTGGCACCCAGTGCTCAGGGGGTTGGCTGTCAGTGTCAAGGTAGGTGAGAAATCGTCGATCCTTACCTTTACCTGACTCATCCACTCATGGATACACCACGAGTGCATAATCAACTTCGACGACGTTGTATCGTCTGAATTCAGCTCGTTGAAAAACTTAGAAGTACATCCTAACCATACAACTGATGTAGAGAAGCCTTGAAGCTACAGGAACCTCTGGAGAAAGGGTCCCTGAGGTGGACCCAGACCCCAGGTGCACATTCTCTCCCCTGGAGGACAACATTCTCGGGCACCCTTTACAGCACATGGACGTGCACCGACGTCCTTCATACCAGAGAATAGCCCCAGTGTTCGACAGACTACCGCCAGAGATATTAACAAGACATTTCTCAGGGAACTGTGTCTCGCCTGAGCTTTCCCATGCATGCCCCAGAGAGAACAGGAATAACCTCAAAACCCCCTCAGCCCCCAGCACCAGTGGCACTTCCAAACTTCAACGTCAGGAGTGACCGTTTGAGGCACAAGGATGTTCCACAACTTCCAGGACCCCTTGTGGACGGGGTCAGACAGCAGGAAAGTGACTGCGTTGGGGGAAAAACGACAACATCGGTTGATAAAATCTTAGGGAGTGATGAATCACCACCCATGTGGTGGATCACTGTTATGTGGTGGATCACAACCTATGTGGTGGATCATGGCCCATGTAATGGATCACAGATATGTGGTGGATTATTGCCTATGTAGTGGATCACAGTCTTGAAACTCAGTTAATTGCCAAACTTGGATCGTTGGGTAAATTAGGAAATTTGTTTGTGTAATTACGAGATCTTCAGGAGGCTGGGCGGAGACTCAACAGGTTAGTGAATCATTCTGGGATGACTTAGTCTCGCGGCAGAGAGGGAGAGAGAGGGAGAGAGGAGACCTTGATCTCAATAATGATGGAAGTAGAGAAAAAATCTTTAGTCCCTTGTAGACTTTGGGGGCGGTGTAGATATTGCACTAGGGGAGGGAGAGAGAGAGAGAGAGAGAGAGAGAGAGAGAGAGAGAGAGAGAGAGACATCCATCCAAGCAAGGAACCTCTTCCACACCCATTATATGAACTATCCATCCTGTCTTATATTTCTCCTCTTCATCCACTGCCATAATTGTCTTTAGCGCTACTCATATATTCCCGCGTCCTCTCAAATGCTTCCCATGTGTCCGCTGTACGTCTGCTATCCGTCCTGTAGCTCGAGTGAATCTCTGGTCCTACGTGTTGCACTACCACGAGTATCCCAACAAGGAAAATTATTCTCAACACTCATAACAAAATGCTGACTTACAACAGTTAAAGACTAGAGGTAGACTACAGAACTGTGAATGTTTTTCTTCAGAATCAAACGTGTTAGATAATCATGGTACATAAGCTGTGGGTCCGCGTGTGGAACTCAAGCTCACTCCACTAATACCAAGATTACATCTTCATTACGGTTGTCATCAGCCCGCGCCACGCCACATCCTGGGCTGCTGGGCCGGCTCTCTAATGCTGGAATCACCGCCGAACAAACACGAGGACCAGAGTTCCCCACCAGGAACTATTTACTCTACGCCCGAGTAGTTTAGTCTTTCAAAAATCGTGTCAGGTTTATCTACTGTTTCGGAGTGTTTGCTCCAACGTGCCTGGATCATGTTACATATGATCTCGGGCCTTAGATCATCGCTACGAGGGTTGTGTGTTTTCTGTTATAAGTCAGGTACAATTGAGGCTCACAATTCCTTCCTCTCCAGCAGTTTATATCCTGCTAAATGACATTTATATCGAAACCGTTCCTCACTGTGTCCCATCCTCATTACTTAGCATTTGATCGGAAAGAATTCTACCAACCATGAATGACAGCAATTTTTGAGTTTGTGTGGGTGCCCCCGTAACTTGATACAATCCTGGTCGCTCTCTACTTCCGGCATGTGACCTTCGTATCAGCAGCAGACACATTCAGGACCGAGTCCTGCGGCACACCGTTGATGACTCAACCCATATCGAGGAAGCCCCTCTGACACGCCTCCGTTGCTCCCTTTCACGAAGGTAGATTTATATCCTCTGAGGGAGTGAGTCTCTGTCTCAAGATGCAGCTTCTTAAACAGCCCCAAAATGCTTTCTGGGTGTCAAATACACAAAATCTATCATTTTTTTTTTTTTTGTCTAAAACGGAGCTCACATTCCGATGAAAACCTAATAGGCAAATCCGTTTTGTCTCATTTTTTTTTTTTTATGTTGAAGGCTCCAGTCACGGACAAAAGTCCACATCAAGGCCGGGCCCTAATTGAAATATA
>JAYMFT010332713.1:0-23248 GCA_038088735.1 Panulirus argus
GGGGCCTGGATGTGGAAAGGGAGCTGTGGTTTCAATGCATTACACATGACAGCTAGAGACTGAGTGTGAGCGAATGTAGCCATTTTGTCTGTCTCCTGGCACTACCTCACCAGTGCGGGGGTGGCAATGCTAATTCCTGTGGGGTGAGATGGCATCAGGAGTGGATGGGGGCGAGCAAGTGTGAATATGTACATGTGTATATGCATGTGTAAGTATGTATATATGCATATGTTGGTATGTATATATATGTACTGTGCATATATGTGCATGTATGTAAATATGTGTGTTATGTGGGGGGATGGGTCTTTTTTCGTCTGTTTCCTGGCACTACCTCGCTGACGCGGGAAACAGCAATCAAGTATAATAAATAAAATAAATAACTTTTTTAATACATTTGCCATTTCCTTCGTTAGAGAGGTAATGCCAGATATAGAGGATCAAATGGCCTCATTCACTCACATCCACCCTCTAGTTGCCATGTGTAATGCATCAAAACCAAAAACTTGCAGTAATGATAAAATACATGAAGAGTACCTAGAATCATGTCAGATGGCTGATTTTTCATGCGAGCCAGCACAGCAGACAAATACAATATATCTGGAGAGGCACCAAGGCTGCGCTGAACCTGAAAGGTAACAGAAGATTAAGATACAATCTAAAATTTCAATATTTTTAAAAAGGTTTATATCCCTGATCACAGCCTAGATTTTTGTTTTTCACATTCCAAACAGGGTGAAAGATGAACTAAAGGTAGGATGCTTTAAAGTGTGCATTTGAGAATGGGTAGTGAGTTGCTAGATACAAGGAAAAGAGAGATGTATGTGAGACGATAGCATGGTAGAAATGCAAGTGACTGGAAGAAGTACTAAAGAAAGCAGCAGGTCAAGAGGAACCTGCAGAATGTAAAAGAAGGCAAGTGAGAGTATCAGCATTCTTCAGAGAGAGTACAAAAATCTTTTTGGGAGGAGGCGAACATTGTGAGGAAAACAGAAAAAATGGAAATATCAGTAGGGATAGCATTAGCATTAAGAACTGAGGACTGAGCCTTAGAGGAAAAATTCTCACTTGGCCATTTTATCTGTTCTTAAAAAAAAAAAAAAAAAAAAAAAAAAAAAAAAAAAAAATCCATATATATGTGCTTCTCCTGTCTTAAAAAGAAAGTGTACAGAACAAATGAAAAATGGCATAATTTGCACATATTTATTCTCTAGCTGTCATGTACAATGTAAATGGTAATCAATGTACAAGATTATCAACCTACCTCCTTTAAGAACTCTAGCTGTTGTTCTGCAACATCCACTTGACCATCAAGAAGCTGGCATGAAATGATTCCTGCAAGGTGAATACATTATATAATCATGCAAAACTCCAGTGTACTGACATCAAAGATGATGAAATAACTATAATTTGAGCATTATAATTTGATAATAATCTTCTTGGAACTATTCTCAAAAAAGCTACAGGTGCCCGGGACAGATGAACATTGCAATGGATGCAAGCTGAATTTTTCTACCTATCTTGAAGGATTTCATTCTTCCTTTAAAGACTAAAGGCACATATAGATGCCAAACATCACTCTCAACTTGAACTGACATGTAAAAATATCAAGAAATGGTCAAATACCCAGAGATAACCAAGGTGGAAAGGCACCATGCACATCCCCCACCTAGGACTATGCCTTACTACACAGTGATATAAAACAATTTCATGTGTAGTTCAAACGACAAAAGCAGCCAATTATCATCTCACAAATGTCAAGGCCATGAAAAGTATTTTGATAAAAAATTTGAGGAAGACTGAATCTCCAAGTCCAGGGAATTAAGGTAGAGGGAAGATCAGGGGTTGGGGATGCTGTGCACACAGTTGGATTAACCCTATCTTTGTACAATTACTTTTGGTCCTATGTTCATATATCATACAGCTATGGAAAATCACATGACACATAGAGCAGTAAGAGTCTATCTCTATATGCCCCATATGATACTAGAGCAGTGAGGAGGATTTAAAAGCCTTAGTAATGTGCCATAGTTTAAATGTCTACGTGGAGTTGTGGTTATAAGGTATGTAATACTTTTTTTTATACATATATATCAAATATTGACAAAAATCTGCAGTCTGAAGACTCTCAACTTTTTAAATTCACCATCCAAAAAGGTTAGAAGGAGAAAAATAAACTGACATCTGATATTTCCACCAGTATCTTATTTTCTTATTGAAAGATATGTCTGTCAATGCATTTACACATAAGAAATAAGGAAACATTAATCTATCTATATGATGGAAGAATGGTTCTCTAAAACTGTGATAAATAAAATATTACTTATCATACCTACCTGTTAATGCAGCAACTGAGGATTCATCTAGTTTGGTAGCATTCTTATAGAACTTTGTTGCTTCCTTGTTACGTCCCTGTAAAAGACACTGATACCCCACCTCGGTCAAGTACTCTGCACTTCCTGTGTCAACCTTGGCTGCCTTACTTGCCATCATAAATGTTTCTTCTAACACGAGACGATTTCTTCCGCACTTGGAAAAGTAAAAAGCAGTTAAATATCTTCTCATATAAGGGTATGGGAGAAAGAATTCTACCTCCATATTCCATGTGTGTCGAAGAACGCAACTAAAGAAGGCAGAACTTGGGGCTGGAAACCCCCTCTTCTTGTATTTCAATTTGTAAAAGAAGGAACAGAAGGAGCCAAGCAAGGATTGCTCATCCTTCTCGGTGACTCAGACAGGTGTCTATATGTTTGTGGATGTAACCAAGTCAAGAAGAGAGGAGAAATAGGTAGCATGTTTGAGGAAAGAAACCTGTATGTTCTGGCTCTGAGTGATACAGCACTGATGGGAGTTTCATTACAGAAACTGCAAAAGGTGGGTTTAGCAGGGATGAAGGACAGTTTAGTTGGGTTGTGAGAATGAAAGGAGGAAAACTGGAGGAAGTGAAGTGTCTTAGATACTTGGGAATGGACAAGACAGTGAATGGAACCATGGAAGCGGAAGTGAGCCTTAAGGTGGGTGAGGGGGACAAAGGTTCAGGGAGGGCTGAAGAATGTGTGGAAAAAGAGAACATTACCTGGGAAGCCAAAAATGGGTATGTCTGAAGGAACAGTATTCCCAACAACATTATGTGGATGCGAGGCATAGACTATAGATATGGCTGTGCGTAGGAGGGTGTATGTGGAGGAGGGTGGATGAGTGGATGAGTTAGAAATTAAATGTTTGAGGACAATATGTGGTATGAGGTGGTTTGATTGAGTAAATAATGAAAAAGTAAGGGAGATGTTTGGTAATTAAAAGAATGTGGTTGAGAGAGCAGAAGAGAGTGTGCTGAAGTGGTTTGGACATATGGAGACAATGAATGAGGAAAGGTTGACAAAAAGAGGACATACATGTCAAAGTACAGGAAACAATGAGAACTGGGAAACCAACTTGTAAATGGAAGGAGGGATTAAAAAAAGATTTGGAGCAACTGAGGCCTGAAGATGCAGGAGGGTGAAGGGAGTGTACACGATAGAGTGCAATGGAGCAATGTGGTATACTGGGGTCGATGTGATGTCAATGCACTAAAACATGGCATGTGAAGCATCCGGGGTAAACCATGGAAAGTTCTGTGGTTGTGGATAGGGAGCTCTGGTTTCGGCGCAATAAACATGACAGCTAGAGAAAGGATGTGAACGGATGTGGCCTTTCTTCATCTATTCCTGGCACCACCTCACTAATGATGGAAAGGATGATCAAGTATGAAAAAAAAATATGCTAATAATCCATTTCCAAGTCCTCCATCAAACCAGCACTCAAAATGCTTGTTGTGCACATACATACTTACACGTAATGAATGAAGGATAGGTGATGCACTTTTTCTCTTTTCTACTGGTTGTAGGAGGGTTCACTATTATAATCTGCTCGTTCTATTCAGCAAAATATAGTAGGGTATTCTATAATCATCTGCACACTTTCTGCTCAACAAAATAAACCTTGAGAACTTACAAAAACTAAACTTTCTAATGCACATATTTAAACCACAAAACAAAGCTTCCTGTAATGAGGAAATGTTAAAGTAGTTTCAGGACTAATTCCATTAAAAATGTTGTACAGGAACTAGTTTTTATAACCTTTACCACTGACTATCATGAGCTCTAAGCTACAAGTGTTAGGATAAATGATCTGACATATAAATGTAATTGAGAGATGCTGCTATCTTAATAAAAAAGAGTGCAAACACTGAGTGGAGATTTTAGTCTCACCTGATAAGCTAATTTGGTTTGCCATCTATATATCTATATCTCTGATGCCTATTCGTTCCAGGAACTTCCATCTAGGGAGTGGCCATGGTAAACGTCTCCACTTATATCTGTCCTTACATGCCTCCCTCACTTACATCATTCCACACATTCTTCCCCCATTTATCTCCCTCCAATACTCTTCTACTCTATTTCCTCTCATCACAAGTGCTCTTTCTCTCACACTAACCCCTTAAATCATACTGTCATACACTTTTCTTATAAACTCACCATCTCGTACTCTTTTTACTGCCCAAACTTTGACTTGGACTCAGTGTGCAAAATGAAGAATTAAGAAACACACTTAAGGATACGGAGAGGGTTAAGAATATCTGCATGTGATGTGAGAGGCTGTATGCTCTTGATCTAACCCATATGAATAAGGGTGGAGTTACACATAACAGACAAAGATATAAAATACTGATGCACCTAATGCATGAATCAAAGCAGGATGTGTGACAATTCTGGAATCACAAAAATGTATTGAAAAAATTACTGAAATTTTTCACTTAAGAAACTGAAGATCATAATGTAATCTAAAAAGGCAATGCATAGAATGATAATTAAGACTGCAATTCAGGAAAGGATGGGAGTTCAAGAAAGAAATACAAATGGTTTGAGCCAAAATGTTAACAACAGCTTAAAAAAGCTGACCTATTACTCCTTCTAGGATATGGTGCTCATAATGATAGGGAGATATCATTAACAATTATCTATTCTATAATCAATTAATCAATTCTGAAATATATAAAATGGAAGGTGTGAAGAAGTGGGATTCCAAATACAACAGACTGCCAAAGGGAAGGGTAGTATATATATCTGTCTATACATGCTGTCAAAACTACTCTTTGAGACACTCACAAGCATTATAAAGACAAAGCCTACACTGAATGAATAACCTGATATTATATGTATTCATCACTAATTCACTAATTAAAACAAAGGCTAAAGAATTACTCTACAGTAATTCAGCTTCACAAAAATAATAAAATACTTTACTTCCAAACAAATTAATCAACATGTATTTTACCAGTCGTGAAAACAGCTGAGCCATGTGGACAAAGAGTGATGCATTATTTGGTTCACTTCTATCCATCTCACTATACAAGTTGCGAAGTCCCTGAGCTGCATCTTCATAGTTTCCCTGACGACACAGAGCATACAGAGTCTGGTACTTTAGGGCTTCTATGTTATGTGAATCCATGCTCAGAATTCTGAAAGGGAGGGATTTGGTATTCATACAAACAATTCATGTATGATTCAGATATGTAAATTTATCCATAAATAAATGGAAACATATATTTCATTATTATCATAATTATACTCGATTGCCATTTCCTGCATCAGTGAGGTAGCGCCAGGAAACAGAAGAAGAAAGACCCATCCACTCATATACACACATATACATATACACGCACATACACATACATACATATACATATATATACATATATATACACATACATATGCACATATACACAAGTACATATTCATACTTGCTTGCCTTCACACATTTCTGGTGCCACCCCGCCCCACAGGAAACAGCCTCACCACCCATTGTGTCAGTGAGGTAGTGCCAGGAAACAGACGAAAAAAAGGCCACATCCGCTCACACTAAGTCTCTAGCTGTCAAGTGTATTGCAAGTCACAGAAGGCAACTAAAAACGATGGGAGCTGGGGACTGAAAATCCTCCCCTCTTTTACTTTTCCAAAAAAGCAACGGAGAAAGGGGTCAAGAGATAATTTTTTCCTCTAAGACTTAGTCATCTGTCCTTGACGCTACCTCACTAATGCAGGAAATGGTGAATATGTATGAAAAAAATATATACGCATGTCTTTTTATACATGCTCACCATTTCCTGCATCAAAGAGGTAGCGTCAAGAACAAATGACAGGACCAATTTCTATGAAAGAGTCTTGATGTTACCCAAGACCTTTCTATGAAGAACCTTTTTAAAATGAGGTATTCCTAATCACCAATCCTTTTTACCTCACAACATGTTCTTCCCCATTTTTGTTTACACTATCGACCTCCTGATACCTAAATTACATCCTTAAATGCTACATAATCCACTCATGCCTTTAGATCCTCCTGCATCGTTTTGATCCTATGCATCAAAACTGAAAAAGCTCTCACTAAGCCCTCAATAAGCACTCCTTTCTTCTACACTCCTCTCACTACCAACAATCACCCACCTACTGTAGTCAACTTTCATTCTTACCTACGTCAATAGTGAATTCGATTCCTTAAACTCATTCTGTAACACAGTCCCATAGCTACTCCTGCCCCATTAGTACATGAATAGGTAATCACAAGAAATACAATTAAAACCTATTCCACAAAATGTTTTGCATATACATTTTCTACTAGCCATTAATGAATTAAATCATGTTTTAACATGCAGACAGGAATGTTAACTACATGAATTTCAAGTAATTTCAATCATGAACAATCAAAGTGAAATCCTTACCTATTAGCAGCATCCAGGCTTTGGTCCCAATCCTGTTCTGCAAGATAAACCTTCATCTTCTCTACTAATGGAGCAGTGAACCCAGGATTGGCAACAACAAGCAGGTTTAATGTTTCCATTGCTTCTTTATAGGAGTTGCGATTTTCATAGTGTTTAGCTTTTCCAAAGAGAGCATCCATGTGTCGAGGTACTCTAGAATATTAAGACAAACATATAATAATAAATCCATGGAATAGGATGAATGTGTTGGAAATTAAATGTTAAAGTAATATTAACATACAGAACATATGGAAGAAGTGAGGATAACAAATATGATCTACAAGAATGGTTGAAAGTATGACAGGAAGAAGTACACCAAAATAGGATGAAATGGATCTGGCAAGTGAGGTGCTGAGTGGTAGGAGTTTCATGTATGGGTGCTATAAAAATTCATGTTACCTGTGTGCAAGGTGTTTTGTATGCAAGATAAGTGGCATAAATGGAAATAAGATTATTGTCCGATAACTTCAACCTTTATGCAAACAAGTAGTCATGAAGTGCTAATTCAGAACAGAAGATTTTCTTCATATAGTTCAATAAGCAAACTGATATATATGAGTACTTTTTAGAGCTACATGCATTTAATCCAACTAAAAATGACAAAACAGGTACAGATTTAGGACATAAAGGGAAAGAATGAATATGAGGAACAAAATGTTGTCATACTGATAATATTCTGACAATACTTACAGCTGGAGAACAGTATCAAAGAACTGAAGTGTGTTTCTATTCTTACTATCTCTACCAGCAGTTAGCTCAACCCAACCTTTCAGTACTATGCCTTCTTTATGCTCTGGATTCAGTTTCAGCATACGATCGACATATTCCCGAGATTTGTCCACTTTCCCAGACAGAAGAAGAAACATCCCTGCATAATACAAAGGCTGCAAAAAGAACACACATAAAATAAAGATACTTTTCACATTATAAATCTACCTATCTAAATATGTCACATATCATTTCCTACATTCAGAGCAAGGTAGTGCATGCTGGATACTGACCACCTCCACATGCCGAGGTACAGAAAACAAATAAAAATTCAAACATTTACTAAAGAATCTGCATGTTGATCTGCTGTCAAGCATGAAACCTAGTTACTGACTATTTAATCAATGAAGTATAAACTGGTGTGAAAAATATGAAAGAAAGCACACCACTTATCCTAAGGGGAAAAGCATAAGTAAAAGGTACAAAAATATGTACCTAAGGGGGAAAGCATATACAAAAAGTAAAGAAAAGAAGGGAAGTGGAAGCAAAAGGAAAGGAAGCTGTCTATGTAAGCATTTAGTCTCGCCTCGGGTGCTAAGACGTACGGACACATCTACGCGCTCACTCTCTGTGTACTCCAATATATCCTTTAGAGTAAAGAGCCCTTTTCATTAGAACCTACGAGTTGATCACTCAACACAGTGAGCAAACTACATCATGTAAAATACATTTCAAGATCAAAATCATTTCAAAACTTAGAGAAGTACATGTGTACTTCCTGAATGGTCAATAAAGGACCACATGAGAATATCTATCCAACAATCAATATCTTTCATACCCATTTCCTTTGGGAACTCCCTCAAGGGGATGGTCATAGCAAAAGTGTCCCATAACTGTTGAACTCTAGTGCTCCTTCTTAGCCTTTAGTACCTCACCCCTAACAGGCCACTGGCGGCAACTCTAGTAGTGTTTTCAATGGCTCCAACCTAATATCATTAACTACTACTTCTACCTAATGTTTTTACCTAATTTTTCTGACTATTCTAAACTACTACTTTTTCCTAAAGATCCCAGCTAATGCTCCAACCTACTACTTCTACTAACGTTCCTACCTACTACTTCTATCTATTGCACCTATCATAATGCCAAAAGGCAGGGCTACTGCAAAGCGTTCATCACAGGAAAATCTAGAGATGTGAAGAATGAGTTGAGTGAGTTAAGTACTGTCAAGCGTTATGTGTGACAAGGAGAGCAGTACACATGTAGGCGAGGCAGAAAGAAAAAACAGTTACCTGGGTCAAAGGTGTATAACTTGACAACCAATGAAGTGCTTGCTCACTATGCAGCTGTCACTAACCCTCGCAATACCAAGGCGGGTAGTACCAGTAATGTACCTCCCAGGTTGATGACTGCCTACCAACTACTACTTACCATAAGTATATCATGAACAAAATGTTTCTCTATGTACTATCTGGTAAAACCTCTTGCAGGGTAAAATTACAAGAGTAAGCAACAATACATACGTCTTACTCTGAACTGCATAAAAGATAAATATCTTGAGAGATGGAAAATGGAATTTCCAAAAGGATTATAATGAAACAATACATAACAAATTGGTTGGCCCATGTTACCACTAACAACACCATCATGAAAAAAAAGGGACACCATTCTCCTATCCGAAGGCACCTGTCACAATTGCAATGCTGCTCCTCTGAGTTTATTATCACATACTTTCAAACTTAATAATATCCTTTAGAGAGAGGCTATTTTCCAATTCTCTTTCATTTACTGCTTTCTTTAACTTAAACTTTCGATATTTTCTTGCTTTTCTATCTACTTTCCACACCTGTCAAAGTGACCCTCAAAATACACATACACATAATTTATATCATTATCTGCTATTGCTAACACTTACCCTGTTGCTTCATGCATGTGACATTCAAATTATTATCCCTGATTCTCTGAAAAATACTTTGCTCATTCCTGCTAAATCTTTAAAGTTTGAACATGGAAACATTTTCAAATTATGCAGTGTAAACTTGATACTTTATACAACTATTGAAAAGTACCAACACAAAAAATTTACCATTTCTGATGCCTTCTTCCTCTCTTCTTTAAGTTTTGAATCCAACTGTGTGACTGCTTCACGGTCTACCACTTGGCAATGACGATGAGCATAAATCAATGCCAATAACGTACCAAGCATTACATCACGATCATTCTGGGAAACAGTAGAAAATCTCAATGTCAAAAAATTGATAATATTAGACTTTACAAACCAAGGGCATATTCTTTATTCTGATCACTGCTATCAATATTTTGACTGAAGACTACACTGAGATATCCCTTTGCATAAAGAAGTTATTTAAGGTTACCACAACAAAAAAACTCCCATATATTTGTTTGTCATATTCTGAGGTGTAACAATACAACAGGAGACCAGTATGCTGAGAAGTCACAATATTAACAAATTCAGAAGATGTGGTGTAAGCATGCACCTTGCAAAATTTTGAAACCCAGTATGTCTCATGCTGATGAACTCAATTACAGATTTGTTTCATCAAGTTCCTGCCATATGCTGGCCCTCTGAGTAGGCAATACTTTATGACAAAATACCCATCATGGCTCTGGAAACTACTATAATTCTTGTCCACCAGTCTCATCTCCTACTGGTCAAAGGTGGTGAAGAAAGACCAGACTATGAAACCCCTCTCACCTATAGCTGTTCTGAAGTTACTATCTTGTGATTGTATGCATGACTATATAAAGCTTAAATATGCATGCATACCAGTATCAAATGGGCCAAGTTACACAGTTCCCTTAGAAATGTAAATAAGTAACAACAGTCAAACTAGTATTGTGCAAGCTTTGCACTGTGTCAATGCCGAGAATAGTGAAGAGGACGTATGAAGGAGGAGGAAGCTGAAAGTGAATGCAAATACAGTAAAGGTAAGAATCCAATTTTTAAATGGGACAGATTACAGCGTAATATAATTCTGTATGGTAGAAAACTGTTAGTTGTAGATGAGTGTATTTGAGATAAAAGTAGGTACATGGAAAGTGGTAGTTGGAGGACTATGGCTGAAAGTGGTGTTATCAAACAAAAAAACTGAAGATATAATGAAAGCTTTGATGACTGGAAAAATTTAAGCATAATGTGTGAAAGAACCTTGTGTGAATGAGTTCATGTCCCAGCTCTGATGTATGGATGTAAAATCCAAGTACATACAGGTTAGGAGTAGTAAAACATGAGTGTAGTAGGAATGAATAGCTTGCATAGTATACTTAGAGATTAGATATATTAAGGAATTATGTGAGAAGGTTAAGTGGCACAGTGAAATCATCATACAGGCATACAGATGAAAGTAGAATGTATGGAAGATGACAAGCTGGTCTTGGAAGATATATGGAAGTATAGTCATTGGCACAAGGAGAGAGGTTAACTGTGGAGAAAACAGATATTTGCAAAGATAAAACTGATTTAGGATAGGGATGTTTCAGATGAAGATGCCAGTGGAATGATTGATCAGATGCAATGGAAGCATTTTGTATGCTATATTGTGAATGATGACTTAACTTAGTGGTGAAAAATGAAAAAAGTAAGAGGTACTTTTATGAATGAGGAAGTCTATCAGCTCCACCAAAAGGTACAAACTGTACAAAAACATATTGACAAGGAAAAAGAGACTAGAAAGGTAAGTTAAGTGGGTCTGGAAGTCTTACTATAACTAATCATAACACAAAAAAGGATATACCTGTAGAGGTTGAAGTTGTCTAATGGCCTCCTGTGTGCATCCCTGCAGAAGGTGAGACACTGCAGAATAGAAGCGGTAAATAGGATCATTACCAAATTTCTTGGATGCTGCAACACAGGTATCCTGCATTGCTTGATAATACTGTTCCCTTCCATAATAGTGGATCTTGCCCTGAAAAATATTTAAGTATAACATACAACTGGTGTCTGATAACAATACTAAAAATTTATGCACATCTTGGCTGTTAAGGGAGGTTAAGTAAGGTATTCATAGGTTCTGATGATTTTCTAGAAGTATTTCTCTTACTTTTGCATCAGTTAACTTTACATTTCCTTAATTCTTCACAAGCCTCACCACTATCATCAAATATAATAGCAGAGAATAAAATAAAATGCTACAAATCAAACACCACCACTCTCTAAATGCTGCACTACTGTTGGTATCATTACAAAACAAAATCACTTCATATACAAAGCTATTAGTACTATGGAGTTACACTTGATCATTACCCATTAAAATAATATCGCAAAGCAATATAGCATATTCCAAAGGTAACAAAGTGGCGCCCATAAATTGATATAGTACTTAAAAATACTATGCAAGTGAAAATCCATTTTACTCCTTGAAAAAAAAAAGATTTAATGTGATTCCCATCACTGAAAATCGAGATATAAAGGTGAGCCTCCAAAATACACTCGTATTTATTTATACCATCTCTACGGAACAAAGTGCTACTAGCGTTCCAGACGACAGTCGTCACATAAGGCAATGTGTATTGAGAGTAATCCACACAAAAGTTCACCCTAACCTGAGGTTTGGGTGTGGTTGTGGGTGAGTTTTATTGTCTACACCAGAGTGAACAATGGTGTGGATTACTTGCTATAAGATATCCTGGGGGGTAAATTAGACCCTGTTGGCTTCCACTGTCTTATAGGATTTAACTACAAGCATTAGTACACTGTACATTCGTCGAATACCTTTTATGTAGGACTACGATTAGCTAACCTTGAATAATGCATCAGCTTCAGCCATAGCGATCTCAGATGTCAATTATTAAATCTTTTAAGTAAATTCCCAAAATGTCACAATCAGCTGACTTCGTATCCCTCGCCTGTTTATTTTCTTCAGGAATTTGAACTGATTCTTTGGTTCTATATGAATATTACATGTCATAAAATATATTAATTCCTTTATAATTATCCAAGCAACAATTTCTATAAAAATCCTGTTCATACTCAGAACCTTCCCAAAGAATCCTGCAGTCCAAGCCTGCGTTACTTTCGGCTGCAAGGAAATCTAGGCTCCTTTGAGTGAGTTCTTTGACTAGACTTTACCAAAGGTGACTTTTCACTCGTGGTTTAACTTATCGGACGTATTGTTATTGATTATCTGTCCACTGTGGTCTATAAAAAACTTTTGTTAACTTTAAAATCTCTTTGCGCTACCGCAGACAGGATGAGCGCAAGGTTCACATTAACGAAGCCACTGAGAGCGGCAAAATCAATTTAGGAAACGAGACTACAATTTTGATTGCAATCATTGGAAGGCAAATGTGTCTGTGTTCGTTTTCATTGAAGCCATTGGTAAACAAAATGCCTTTACTTATTATTTTGAAAAATTCGATTTTCTTTAAAATTTCACCCTAGGTGCTATTGAGCTGAATGCGAATCTGTGACCAAAAACATAATTCTACGCTAATTTCAAGTAATTCAGTTTCAATACTTTATTCCTTGATAGAGGAATCGGGATCCTAGTCCTGCCATTAGCTATCGCTGTACAATAATTAGTGAAGTAAACAGCATATGAATATGATTACCCCGTGTCATTCATATGTTATTTACTTGCTTATTTAACCTAGAATTACGTTTTTGGTCACAGAATCGCATTCACCACACTTAATAGCACCCCAAGTGACATGCTAATTATCTGACATATCTCAATTCATTTGATGTTTTAGATGTGGATCACAATCCTGAATATAGATGGCGCTGTTCATCTCTCACTAACTACCAAAAAAGTGAATGACAAAACAGTAAAAATAACAATAACATTTATTGGTCAAACATTAAAAAATCCATTATCATTAATATCATTACACAACCCCATAACTCCTTTTATGGGGGGTCCTGCAGCTTCAGGGCTGCAGTCCAAAAACGAGCAGGGCAATAATGGACTCCTTTGGAGCAAGAGGTTCCTTAATGAGACTGCACTCCTTTCTGTTCATTAACAGTAATAGTCTTGCTGAACATGAATTTCCAATTGCAGTATAATCAAATGCAAATGGAATCTGGTGACAGCTGAAAAAATTAATGTTCAAGAAACATAGGCTTGGGTTGTGGCAATCATCTCAATCAAACTTTCAATGACAAAAATCCAGACTTCACCTTTGTCTATTTGACAGGAGCAAATACCTGGTTGAAACACTGGAATAAAACTTCTGAGTTTCTTGCTGAGATGTACCTTCAAAAAATTCAGATAATTGTGGCATTAACTGCAAGACAATTCTCCTGAAGTTCCTCTGTACTTTGGTCTATTACAACTAAAATGAATGATGGAATGATATACAACTTTGGACCAAATTTATGGAATCTAATAAAATCGTTTTTACTATACCTTGGGATAAAGTTATTGAAACAGAAAAGCTTTTACTATAAAGAAAATAATAAAGTTCATGAAAAGAAAAGTTATCAAGATGTACAACTACAAAAGAATTGTAAAATCTAAATGTTAAGAAATGAAAATATGAACAAATGGTGTAGGTTTTAAAACCTCACACATTCTTTCAGCAAAGCAAGGGTGATACAGTACTTCAATAACTTTATATGGTTACAGTATATCCAACTAACTGTCAGAACTGTGGAATTAAAAGTCTGTTAACTGTAGAAGACTGTAAACTGCCTCCTGAGTTTGCTCTACAGTAGGAACTTTAAAAGGACTCTTAATTGGGCTCCAAGAAGCTGAGGCTGCTCCCTCAATAACAGGTTGTTGTGGCTGCTCCTGGATGTCCACTAAGGAATCTGATGGTTGACTAGATTGTAAAAGTTCATGTTGTTGCTGGTGACGCTGAACTTGTTCAGCATGGTCAGTACGAATGTGTTCTAACACCTGAGTCTTCTTGCCATAAATTTGACCACACTCCTCACACTGAAAAACAGGCCTGTTACCTGAATGGATTTTCATGTGATTGGCCAGTCGTCTGAGTGCATTGAACTTTCGGCCACAAAGTGTACACTCACAGTCTGCCTTTGTAACTTTCTTTTCCCCATGTGAAAATTTTACGTGATTTTCCAGTGTTTCATGTGTTTTGAATCTTCGTCTACATTTATGACATTCATATTTTTCATTAGCACGCAAATAGCGTAGGTATGGACCCTTATTTTTTTTCTTCTTTGGTGGATCATTAACATTTGATTCAACTGGAATTGGTTCTGGTTCTTTCTTCCCCTGATTATGTTTAGTTTCCAAGTGGAATTTTAGTTTAAAGGCAGAAAAGAAAACTTTGTAACACTGTGAGCATATTGCTATATTTGCTGTCTCTCTCTCTTCTTCTGTATGTTCCAAAACATGACTACGAAATTCATTTGCTGTTATGCTGGCTGATCCACAAGCTTTACAAACAAAGGGATCAATATCCTCATGATTCTGATTAACACGGTGCAAGAGTAAATGATCCCGTGTGTAAAAGTGAATATTGCATGTTCTGCAAGCAAATTTTAATTCTCTTACAGACTTAATTTTATGTGTCAACCTCACATGCTTTTTATATGCATCCATATTAGTTAATTTATGGTCACAAAATGGACACTCAAATGGATGGTGACTACGATGTTTATTCATATGATCAAACAGTTGATCTTTTGTTGTGAAGTCTAACTGACAAATAGCACACATGGGAGAACGCTGAGTATGCATTTGTTTTCTGTGAGCTTCAAGTGCTTCTTTGCTAGACAGCTGTACATGGCAATCACCACACTTTTCTCTTAGTGTACCCATATGTCCCTGCATGTGTGAAAAGAGAGCTAACATTGTAGGAGCACGAAACTGGCACACATTACATCTCTTTACCAAGGATCTTGCTAAAATTCCAGGATTTGGGGGTCGTAGATCAATCATTTGCAAAAATTCTTCCTCAGAAACACCAATGCTTGGCCTTATGTCCTCCTCTTCTTCTCCTTCCTCACTGGTTCTCTTTCTGGACTTTTTTCGTTTACCTCTAAAGGGGAGCTCCTCATCCAGGTCAGTTTCATCATGGTCATCTGGGAAGCTGGCTGGAACCTTAGTAGAGAGTACTTCTGCAACACTCTGGGTAAAGATCTGCCGTACAGCACTGCTGCTCAGAGGAGCTCCACTGTTCTTGATAGGCTGCCTGAATAGCTGTTTGTTGTATTTATCTTCAACTACCTGAAACAAAAAAAAAAGGGGGGAAAAGAATAAATGAAAACTTGTCATTACACCCACCCACACAAGTGCATCACTGACTACATTAAACCCAAGCCACTTCATCATGCCTTGCTATCTAGTATCAATGATTATTATCAATCAATCCTTATATACCTTTCTCCTACTTTGTATAGCAGAAATGTTCCTGGGAAAATGTGATATAGTGAATCTGCACAAAGCAAACATAACAGGACATGGGAAAAATTGGTATGAGTTCTTGACACTCCTAAAATCCCCCTTTTCACTCATGCTGCAGAAAAAAATGTACTCATCAATCTTTTAAATGTCATTTATGTAAGTAGTCTTTGCATGGGTCAAACAATAGCTAACAGCATCTATTTCTGATTCTGTTCTCCCACTCGCATTGCTATTTTCTCTATCTCCTCTATCAAACCCATGTGGGTCTGACCCTAGGTTGGCTTATGCTGACTTAGTCAATAAAATTATATCATGGAGGCCCAGTGTGTGTGTGTGTGTGTGTGTGTGTGTGTGTGTGTGTGTGTGTGTGTGTGTGTGTATGTGTGTGTGTTGTACAAGGTAACTCACCTTATCATTTATAACATCATTTTTTGAAGTTGTACCATTTTTGGAGGCTTTAATCAGCTGGTTCATGTTCTTGCCTAGTACTGCACATGTGGTACACAGAGCGTGTATGCCCTGCACACTTTTTGAGCCTCGGGTGAAGGTGGTGGGATTTGGATTACCTTTAACTATCACAATTCCTCTACATGCTTGAGAGAAAAAGCTTTCAAAAGGCGTTGATACAAAACAACCCTTACGTTTGAAATAAAGTCTTACTTGATCATTGGTTTCTACACTTGGTTGGTAGGGAGACGGCTTTAAACCAAGGCACAACTTTCGCTCACAAGACAAACACCGAAAAAGGTGGTTGACATCATTAGCTGTGGCAAGCTCCCCTGTCCGTATTAATCGACTAAATCCTCGCAAGAAGTACAAGACAGGAGAAGAGTCATTTCTATAGACAGCTTTGAATGATATATCTGTCATTACTTCACCATCTACATGGAAAAAATCTGAAATTCTCTTAACCTCTAGCCAACTTTCATTATTGAACAGTCTTATGAAGCCCTGAACATATATATCTCTTGATGCATACTCAGTGAGGCATTTCCAAACTTCATGGGAAGTGAGTCTAGTATTTATATCTATAGGAGCTGACCAAAGGTGCAGTGGCATAACATCTCCGTTCATATCACCACAACTGTCCACATCATCAATGTCAGTCTCAGAAGCATTGTTATTTGGGCTCATTTGAACAATCAAACCAGTCTCATAACCAAAGTTGATGATCCCACCATCTTCAGACTCACTGACATGCATATCCTCTACATGATCAGACTCAGTTTCTTGCTTTATTCTGGGTTTTAAACCTCTTGGTAAAGCAGTATGATCATCAAGAAATTTGGGTTGTTGCCTCCTCCTTCCCTTGTTACTCCTCTTCCTCATCCTCATGGTCTTTCTCTTTTTAATCTTGGTACTTTTTCCTCATGAGAAGTTTCAATTTTCACATAGACAGGAGATGCAGAAAGTGTGTTACTCTTCTTGGGAAACAAGCGTATGACAGTAACAGGGATCCTTTTGTTGCCTTCAGTTTTAAATGTCCTCTCCCTCTGAGCTCCAAGTGGTTCTGTTACCTGAGAAAGTTTCCTATACTGTTCTATGGCTTTCTTTTCAATGCTAATATTGTCATTGTCACCAAACCTGATTGATACCATCTTACCCTCATTACTATATTTACTTTCTCCTATGACCTTAATCCCACCTTCCACATTGGTGAATGGAGAATCACATGGTGGGATAAGACCTGGTATTCTGGCTATTGCTTGCAATAGATCCTCCCCTTTCAAGTCTTGTCCTGATGCATCTTTTGAGACAAATTTTACCTGCATTAACTTGGTTTTCAATACCTCTCTTTCCTGGCCCTCCTGATCCACTTTCACTTTTTCAACCACTGCTTTAAGAGGTCCATAGTACCGAGTTTTTCTCCGGTATTCATCAACCACAGATTTCTGCAAGCTCACAATACTGTTTCCATCATCTACTAAAATCATTTCACTGTGCTCTTGATGTACCTTGCTTCGCTTTTCTTCTTCACAGAGCACAATTTCCTCTTGCAGTGATGGAGATTTATACACAGCCACTCTTGTATCCTCTGTAAAAATTACAAAAACAGTAAATATCATTAAAAAATAATTTGATCACAATATCCCAAAATTATATTCAAGTTTACAATTCAGTTCATACTGTTTTTGTTGTACTTAAAGGAAAATGGTGCTTGCTTAATTTATTCAAGCATTTCAGCCAGGAACTGCATACATATCTGTGAAAGAATGAACACCAACTCCAGACTAGAAAAATTTGCCGAGCAATTTGGCCTTCTGCTTTGACTACAAATATGGGGTAGTGCCTTGGCTACTAAGAAAATAGAGGCAGAAGCATACAGACAGGAAAAAACAGAAGTAAAGACAAGTAAAAAAACTCTTCATACTGGTTTTGGAATAAGGTTGGCAAGATTCTTTTTGTACTTGGACATTATACAGACAGTATAAACATAAGCCTATAATTTGTTTTCACATAAACTTCATATAAAAGGTATTTCAACTACCTTAAAGTGTGCTCATCCCCATTCTGAAAACCCATCAAATGTTAAGTTTGCTTTGATTCAATTATCTAGTCAAATATTACCTAAGTCAACTAGAACTTAAATTCTTAATTAGTATGGGTACAACACTCCTCTACTACACTGAATACAAACCTCAAACAACAAATCCTAGATAGCTTTGCCATAAGCGCGTATTGTGTGAAGATTGAATGCAGCATGTTTGGGGAGCACCCTATGGACACGTGGAGAACTGAAGTCACATGAATTTCCAGTTATATCAAATGTGGTGTTTGACTCTTCCCCCTCTGCAGTGTCTGATGACACCCCTAAAGCATTTGAAATGAATGCCACACTAAATGCCCTCCTATTTATGCAAAAGGAGGGAACCTCAGAATGGCATCAGATGCTCATGCCACCCTTACTGCCGTTCTTTGTGTGTAGAGATTGCTCTAAATTTCATTTTTCTTATGAAAACCTTTTAGTAATAGGTTTCCTTTTTTCGTTACACAGTACAGCAGTAGCATACTAATAATGTACATTATGATACTGAGTTTTCTACGACAGCCACATCTTAGAAAGAAGCTTGCTTAAGGAATGGATCACTGTTGATAGAATATATCTTGTACATATCATATTTCATGTGTTTGTTGTAAAAAATGGCACTTCTGTACTATGCATATTGATTTACCTGCAATCAACCCGAATCCCATCAAGATGGTCATATCGTTTTCTTCCCTGATATGGAAAATGATATTTATGTTGTCAAATCGTAATTACCTCTAGACCAATATATATGAAACAGTGCTGGTGTCACCCAGGGTCTTTCTAAAGGCTCCTGCAGCATGAGGCTCCACTACTTCCAGTAGCAGGGAAATGTAGACTCCTTTAGAGTGAAAAGTTTGTTGACAAGATATACTACCAATGAAACAGCCTCACCAAAGGTGTAACCGTGAGAAGGTTGAGTCCTTTAACACTTGACAAAGAATGCATGCATATTTATGGGAATATAATGAAGACATAGTATTGAAAATGTATGAAATATGCATCTAAAAACAATCTTATCACTTTATGGCAGTAGTATTCTGCATTTCAATGTCTAGATGATGCACAGAATTGATCTATCTGTTGCTTGTAACTGGAGATGGTACCATCTGATATGATGGGCTCAACTCTTAGATGGCCAGGTCAATATGCAAATAGAGCAGTAAATCAAATTCTTTGATCTTGGTTCATGAGTAGCAAGTACTGGGTAATCAGTCAACTGTTTCCTGTTTATAAGGTTTATGCTGCCTGTTACCAACAAGCAGGTCACAGGCAAATTGCTGAAGTTTATGGTCATATAAGATTGATGCCTGTACTTAAAAGCAAACTTTGATGCAAAACCTAATTACAGCAAGATAAATGTGCATGCTTACACAATGCATACACTATATGCCCCTGGGTATAATAGCTGAACATGACAAAATAGTAATAAATATGGCATTACTCTTTCAAATTCACATATCGCCTATTTTTAACAAGTTTATGGTAATGTACTTACCATTATTCTGAGAGTGAAAAAGTCCTGCATGTTTTATGGTGACTTCTAACATTGGCAGTTTTTCTGGGCTGGTAGCACTGCTCACGGAGATATGTTCCTTCTCTGTAACAGGATTAGCTTCATTGTGCTCACCTGTAATGTTCAGTAGTAGTAATAAAGTGAGCAAATTTTAATTAAAACTAAAAAGTCTTAGGATTTCTGTACCAAGTAACCTTAACACTCTAATTTTGTGAATGATCTTAAGACTTCAAGTGCATAATGATACAGTTGCAAAGTAATCCTTTTTCTCATATAATTAAAGAGACAGAGAGAAATATTGTAATGTTAGAGTACAAAATAATACCAGTCAGTATTAACGGTAATAATATGCTAATGCAGGCTTAAAAGAAATGGTAAATATAGCACAAAATATATATCATTACATCTGGATCTGTACACTGTTCCTCCCAGGTCTGATGATTTGTGCATGCCACCATTCTCTCAATTACCACTCTCCCAGGCAACTTACCTCTGTAATTTGAACATTTACTTTTGTACCCCTTGCCTTTAACAATGGCACTATACTGGCATTTGGTCAATCCTCATGAACATTATCATAAACCATACACACAACGAAAACCCTGTGTGACTATTCCACAACACAATCACCCCTTGCAACAATGGCTCACCCAGAAAAGAATGTCAGCATCTCCACAGAGGTGTTCAATCACTCTTTTGCTTAAAAAAGATGCAAATACAACTCGCATCCTCCAGTCACCTTGAATAAACAGTCTCTCACTCTGAACAAACACCGATAACATAAACACAAATTAACACACAAACTTAATACCCTAGAATACTAACTGGCACTATATTTGGACAAGAAAAAGAATTCCTCAACATCTTATAAAAACAATTCATCCATTCCGTTTTATATTTTGCCTCACCTGCCTGGTCCTCCACCATCTCAAAAACAAATATAGCAAAGCTGAAAATCACACATAATAGTGCACTCAGAACAATCACATGCTGCCTAGCAACTACAAACACTCAGTACCTTCACAATGAAACAAAGATCCTCCAAGTACAGACCCACCTCAATTTGTTTAGCACTCAGTCCTATGCAAGAGCATCCCTCCAAATCAAAGCACTATAAAACTAACCACAAACCCCCAAGTAGAAACAAAAAACTTTTAAGAATATGTGAGAAATACTTAAAGAAGCAGAAGGATCTGTATCTGGCATTTATGAATCTGGAGATAGCATATGATAGAGTTGATAAAGATGCTTTGTGGATCGTGTTATGAATATATGGTGTAGAAAGGAAAGCAGTGAGGAGTTGAATCAAGAAAGTAAGGCATATGTACGAGTGGGAAGAGAGAAGAGTGAGTGGTTCCATGTGAAAGTGGATCTACAGCAGGGATGTGTGATGTTACCATGGCTGTTTATTCTATTTAGGGATGGAATGGATAGGGGGAATGCACCGGTTTTAGAGACTGGAACTGATCTGCAGTTTATCTAGGGTGAGGTGAGGCTTGGTGAGTCAGTTACTGTTTGCTGGTGACACTAAACTCAATATGTGGTGTATGGTGGGGCGACCAACTAAAAATGATTGGTCAAGAGAGAAGTATGATAATGACTGGAGTATGTATAAAAGAGGCAAAGAGGGCATGCTGAAATGTTTAGACATATGAAGAGGATAAGTGAAGAGAGGATGACTAAGAGGGTATACATGTCAGTGGTTGAAGGACAAGAAAAAGGGAAAAACCTATGAGGAGTTGAAAGGATGGAGTGAAAGATTCTCTGAATGTTTAGAGACTGAACACTTAGGTGTGAGGCAGGCAAGGGATAGAGCAATGTGATATACGGTAGTAACTGCTTTAACTCACCTGGAACATTTGGAGGCAGCTCCAGTTCTTTGTCTTCTGATTTCACAGAAGTTTCCTCCAAGCCACTTTTCTCGAACTTTATAACTGAAAATAAACACCAATGAAGTATAGGTATACATTATGTACTGTAAAACCTACCCAAAAGTCATGTTGGATTTCCATCTTCTCAAACCTCACTGCCTTTAAAGGCCTTACATGAAACATGAAATTGGCAAAAAAACTGGAAAAAGAAAAAAGAGGAAAAATTGTGGTTTTTGGAGGAAGAGAGAGAGAATATATATATATCCCCTGGGGATAGGGGATAAAGAATACTTCCCATGTATCCCACCGTGTGTCGTAGAAGGCGACTAAAGGGGGTGGGAGTGGGGTCTGGAAACCTTCCCCTTCTTACAATTCAATTTCTAAAAGGGGAAACTGAAGAAGGAGCCAGGCAGGGAGTGCTCATCCTCCTCGAAGGCTCAGATTGGGGTGTCTAAATGTGTGTGGATGTAACCAAGATGAGAAGGAGAGATAGGTAGTATGTTTGAGGAAAGAAACCCGGATGTTCTGGATCTGAGTGAAACAAAGCTCAAGGGAAAAGGGGAGGAATGGTTTGGAAACGTCTTGGGAGTGAAGTCAGGGGTTGGTGAGAGGACAAGAGCGAAAGAAGGAGTAGCACTACTCGTGAAGCAGGTGTTTTGGGAGTGTTTAATAGAGTGTAAGGAAGTAAATTTCAGATTGATGTGGGTAAAACTGAAAGTGGATGGTGATCATTGGTGCTTATGCACCTGGTCATGAGAAGAAAGAGTGAGTGTGTCAGCAGTTTTGGTGCACGAGATCGGGTATTAGTGATGGGTGATTTCGATGCGAAGGTGAATAATGTGGAAGTTGAGGGTATAAGTGACGCACATGGGGTTTTCAGTGTTGTGAATGTAAATGGTGAAGAGCTCTTGGACTTGTGTGCTAAAAAAAGACTAGTGATTGGGAATACCTGGTTTAAAAAGAGATATTTACAAGTATACGTATGTGAGTAGGAGAGATGGCTAATGGGCATCGTTAGATTACGAATTAAATGATAGGCGTGTAGAAGAGAGACTTTTGGATGTAAATGTACTGGTGGGATGTCTGATCACTATCTTAGTGAGGCGAAGGTGAAAATTTGTACAGGATTTCAAAAAAGAAGAGAGAATGTCGGGGAGAAGAGAGTGGTGAGAGTAAGTAAGCTTCGAAAGAAGACTTGTGTAAAGTAATATAGGGAGATATTTGATGTAGAATGGCAAAAGGTGAGAGCAAGGGAAGTGAAGGGAGTGGATGAGGAATGGATTGTATCTAGGGAAGCTGTGATGGAATGTGCAAGAGATGCATGTGGCTTGAGAAATATGGGAGATGGGCAGAGTAGGAAGGGTAGTGAGTGGTGGGATGAAAAACTAAAGTTGCTAGTGAAAAAGAAAAAAAGAGGCGTTTAGATAATACTTACAAGGAAGGAGTGCAAATGACTGGGAGATATATAAGAGAAAGTGGCAGGAGGTCAAGAGGAAGGTGCAA
>JAYMFT010332824.1:0-39138 GCA_038088735.1 Panulirus argus
CTGTCTGTCTGTCTGTCTGTCTGTCTCTCTCTCTCTCTCTCTCTCTCTCTCTCTCTCTCTCTCTCTCTCTCTCCTGTCCAAACATAGCCACATTCTCCGTCAGAAGCAAAATAACCTAACATACACTTGGGCCCCATCTGTCTCCCTCCATCAAGGCTCATGGCGTCGCTCAATATGTCTTCCTTCTCGGGCTTGCACACACACACACACACACACACACACACACACACACCTCCATTCTCAAACACATGCATTCCGTTCTTTTGTCTGTCTGTATGTCTCTGTGTGTGTGTCTGTTGGGGGCGCCTGCACCTACACAGACAAGTGACCTCAGGTTCTCAACAACAATGGCCTCAGTGAGGTTAGTGTGGCCAGCGGCTGAGGTAACGTCTGTAGAGTAACTTGAAATTCGGAAACCATGCGCGCGCCTGCCCGCGCACACAGGCGTGGGGCGAGGGTAAGCAGTGAGACAACGACTCTCTCCATTCTTCTCACAATGCATTCACCGCAGCTAAACATCATCACCATCCAACGTTCACCATCAACACTGACATACCTACCAGCTCACTCTCATTACTTCATCATACTTCCCTTTTTGAAGTTTCACTTTCACGTGCACCATCCTCATCATCAACAATATACTGCAAAGTTGTAAACACGAACACCAAATTACATCATCATCAACACCGTCATCACTATCATCACCATCATCACAGGCATTACGCTGCTGCAGCTTCGTCATTACGAACGCCAAGCTGTTCTACCAGCGTCATCATCATCACTAAATCTGGCCATCGCAACCTACACATCCTGAACACACCACCAAAGAACCTTTAACAGCATCTCTAGATCACCGCCACCTCGCCAAGTGCTCAACACACCATGATTACACCACAAGCCTGTTGTTACGTCATCGTTCAGCCAGCATATCAATCATAACCGAACTATCGTTTGCAGCTGGGTCGTCTAGGGACCCAGATCTCAGTCTCTCAGTCTCACTGGCAGCACAAGAAGAGATACTTCACCAATATCTTGACAATGTGGTCAGTCAGGAGACAAACAGGTTGCTTATGGGACGAGCGTTATGACTAAAGTTGTATTTAACAACGGTACAGAATTTGGCGAGGGTAGAGAAAGGGGCTGTGAGACATGCACGTAACTGTTTATGAAGTAAGAGAGCCTATAGTGTTTTGATATATGTAAAATGTTATGGCTTGTTTCATGGTTGGCCAGAGGGGAAGCCACTGCCCGAAGGCTCATGATGTAGAGTTAACTTTAACCCTCCCGCCAAGTTAACATGTGGCAATTCTGCTGATATGCGATTACAATCACATATAACGGAAGGAGTTTGGTCTCAAATACTCTACACTGTTACATAGTTCGACCACTACCTCCTGACGTCCTTGAGCGAGATATGCATATTACATTAGAACAATCACAAAACAGAACATGAAGTTAAGCAAGAAAGTTTTCACAGAGAATCGTTTAAAGAAGCACTTTTGTAGCATAATAGTGGTGGATGAATGGAGCAGAACATCTGCACACATGTTTAATGTAGACAGCATACATATATTCAAGAAATTGTATAGCAGCATAGAATGTTCAAGAGATGGGGCTCCACGAGTGTAAAACTCCTTACCCATGTTGTAGAAATAGTAAAGAGATACAAACCATATATGTTTCAAATACTCTCAGTTATAATAAGCTTATCCAATAACAAAAAGGTCAACCTACTTGTATACAAGTATGAATCTTAACCTGTCACATCTGCATCATCAGATACGGGAGGATGTGTAATATGGATATGCAACTGCAATAACTGTGACGACATATTGAAAACGAAACTTCAGTTAGTTAGTCAACGAACTCTAGTCCACCAGTCTGTGTGTGGCTCACAATTTTTGAAGTTTCTCAGTTGCTGGGTCCTTGTGACCTCCCTGGGAAGGTAGTCCTTGGAAGTTACACACTATTGACGGTCTTAACTCCAGAGCAGAGAATAGCGGTATGAGTATTTCCCCTGCGATAAAAGTACGTGGTGGCTCAAGATACATTGGTTATCAGACGCCATTCTCATGCGGACGTATTTCCTGCCCGAAATGGAATGGGATATGAAGAGCAGACTTTAAGAGCCAGAGTTTGGTCATACGTGTGTTGACGCAGAGAGTGATAATAATCCCTGAAGATGAGGACGTTTGTGTGATACACCATTGCCTCTATATGACTTTGCCATAAACGAAGGTAACGAAATAAGTCTGTAATGATTATACATCTGTTCCTGTACAAAGGTTTTTTTTTTTTTAACAAACTGCCTCATGAACAATCATGGCATCGAAGTATATGTGAATAAATTCTCAGTCTGATAACTTTCTGCTGTCGGTTTATTATGGAACGGCGTTTGAATCACTTCAACGAGGCGAACCTATGCACTGTATGGGAACGATGAGGGAGTGGCTATATTGTCATCAACAGAGTTCTGATTACACACAAACTCATGAAAGTAGGAAGTGTTACGAATAAACTACCTGATCATATTACGAGTGAACGAATGTATTAATTGAGATAAGCCGATGGAAGCCATCAACTGTTGTATCCTTGTACTGAGCTTGTTAGGTTACAGTATCTATTGATTTAGTGAAGGTATTCAGCTGCTCAAGACATCTTGAAACTTAAGAGGAGCTTGAATATCTGAAATGGGCGCGCGTTATAAATTAATTTTTTTTTTCAATTTAGAGATTTCCTTCTCAACTTCCCTAGCCCTTCTTTATGGTTTCATTCTCAATAGTACACTAAAACTATCCCACTTTGCAAGTGTCGAGTGGAGCAGGTCTAACCGCATGTAACCCCTCATGGTTCAGTCTTCCTATTAGTTCCCTGGATGTGGGTGGATGAGGTAATATATTGCTCTTCTTTAAGTAAAATTTGTCCCATTATTCTTCCTCGAAACATTGAATTATCCTCCATTGCCAGTGATAATCACTCACAGTGAGCTGTGCCGATATAGGATGCTTTCCTTAAAAGGCCGAACATCAGACGTGGCACTTTTGTCAAGCAGAGAAAGTAGTTCACAGAAGCGAGAAAACACATCAGCCACTACGAGAAAATATCAGTTCCCCTGGGAAGTTTTTGAGAGACCAGACAGCATTTCGGGTTCTATAACCTCGGGATAAACCAACACTAGAGTTTCTGTCGTAACAATGGACTTATGTTGATGCAGGTCGGACATCTTTTCACATATTAAGAGATTCGAGTTGTCATAAATACAACTCAAATCTCATGTATGTCTGACATGTTTATCTTTACGCGGTTGTGCACCGTGTCTTGCGTCACGAATCACAGCATAGCAGTTATCCTGCTGGTAGAAATAGCCATATGGAACATGTTCACACAGATGTGCCGAACTTCACTTCTTCATATAGAATGTCCTCATGAATGAGAGATTCTCCGACTGGTGATAGTGGTTTCATTGCTAACTCAAGAATTTCCTTGTGAAGATATTTTATGACAGATTATGTATGACACGGGGTCGTCTAGTTGTTCCTGTCTTACTTTCTCGAAGTCCAAATTAAGGTTCAGTGCTCTTGTGTATTCCTGGACATGTCTGCAACTATGTTCTAGCTCCTTCTTATGCATCTTATTGTTGGCTTAAATGCTAGTCATCGAGATGATTTTGCGAACTCACTGTGACAAACTAATTCAGTAAACTTCAAGTGGTCAGTGTATGCACGTGTAGTATAATGATATATGGACAGAGAGAAGGGATACTTCCACGGGATTGGAATTTTGCCAGTGTAACACCGAGGATCAGAGATGGTAATGTCTCTGGCCAGATATCTATCGCCCAGTTGACCTGACGTCCGGAGTTGACAGACTTATGGAAAGCCATCACTCGAGACAAGACTGTGAATCATTCAGATAATCAGAATCCAACTAAAGAGTCTCAGTCTGGTTCACTACGAAGTGGCTTCTGTCTGACAAACCTGCTTGATTTCCTTCATGATATACTCAACATGTATGATGAAAGTAAGATAGTTGATGTCATTCATTTCTTTGTCGTAAAGCATGCGATAAAGTTCCGTATCAGATATTCCTAGCAAAAGTTCATTCACATAGTGCAGATGATCATGGACTTCGGTTGATACAGAATCGGTTGGTTTGCTATAAGTTAAGAATAGCGATTAACGCTGAAACCTCTGAATGGTTTGCTTAACCACAGGTATCATTCATGGGGTCAGTTCTGTTTCTGACTTATATCTGTAGCACTAATAATAAACTAGGTTGTAATATGATATAATTCAATTATATTAAGCTGGGAAATAGTGCCACAACAGAAATAGAACGTCATTGGTTGCAAGCTGACGTAGACAAGCCGACGGACTGGGCTCATAAGTGGAATAGGAATTACAACATCCATAAATACAGTTTACATCTCTGCAGCAAATCAGAGAAGAGCTACAACATCAGTTCTGAATACGAGGAAAAAACTTAACTGCAATAATCTTTGATGACCTAGACCTGAAAAAGTAATGGGCAGAAACAATGAAAAAGGTGAACTTCATATACAGAGCATTTAATGTCATGGACTAAAGACAAAGAAATAGGTTAAGAGGGGGTTTGAAATAACTATTCAAAACGATCGCAGGTTTTGATAATCTTGATTTATTTTGATAGCTATTGAAGGATTGTTCAGTCTTTCACTCTTAGCAATGGATACAAATCCGTAAGCAAACGTTTTACCTTGAATATAGCGAAGTTCCTTGTCTTCAGTGGGATCGTTAACATGTGGAATGATTTACCAATAACAGTGGATTGAAGACGCACCATAGATACGTTTTAAAAGGGTTTGTCAAGTATTTGACTTCAGCTCCACGACTGATGTTATTTGATCCTCCTGAGTAGAGAGTAGGATTTCCAAAATTCTTCTTTACCTGATGTCTTCCAATGCCATAAACAGCCCGGAAAGGGCCCAGTAGTCGGTTGCAATTCGCCTTTCTTTTTATTTCTTGTAGGTCTCTAAAATTCTTTAAGGTCCGCGGTATTGAAACAGCCTTATACCTCATGACTAAAAGTTTTTCTCTTGCGCAGTTGGAGTTGTTCTCCGCTAAGTTACAGTGTGCAATCGGGCACCAAATCTCTGCATCGTAGCTGACCTTATTCCTTTCATACGAGAATCAGAGATTAGATATAACCACTGTTGAAGATTAGGAAATATAGGCACTGTGGCGCGGGAGTGAGGGCTTTTTGCTGTGTCTCCTTCCCCGAAGGATACATCATTGTTGAGCAAATTGGCGAGGGAATAATGTATGTTGTTGACATGCTTGACAGAACATATCTAGCATCTTCAGAGTCCGCCAACTGACCAACCTTCACAAATACTCTTGGGTTTAGGGAACTAGGATGCTGTCTTGGTCTTACCTTATTCAGGTGAAATTCCATTAGTGTCCACAATGTGACCCAGATAACTTAATGTGTAGATCAACTTGCAGCAACATACTCGAGGCTAATTCTATATCTTTTTCCAAAGGTGTTGAGAATTCCTTCCTGATAATGATATCATCAGCACAGACATTAAGATCTATTTCTTTTTATGTTGAAGGCTCCAGTCACGGACAAAAGTCCACATCAAGGCCGGGCCTTAATTGAAATATTGAGAGATTTAAGAAACAGGAAAAGAAAAGAAGAGGAAAAGTACTTACGAATTTCGGAGGAAGTGAAAAACATGTCCTATGATATGTGTCGGGTCATAGGTATTGGGAAAGACATGAAAAGGTAGAGAGTTCCAAAGCTTCGAAGTGTAGGGAAAGAGGCAGTCATCAAAACGGGTCACCCTTGAGCTGCCGATGGCCACACAATAATCATGCGACGCAACATCTTGCCGAGTATTGCGAGGTCCAGCTAGTGGATTGGGCACACAAGCAGCCAGCTCTCGGGAGCAAAAACCAAGGTAACACCTATAGAAGAGAGAAAGTGAACCAACATTGTGGCGTAGGGCAAGAGTGTCGAGTTTGGAAGTTAGTCTGGGACAATTTATAATTCGGACCGCTTTCGACTCAACTCTGTCAAGTAAGGATGCAGAGCTAGAACCACTCCAGATGTGGGAGCAGTACCCCAAACAAGGATGAATTAATCCTTTGTATAAACGGAGCAGCTGTTCAGAAGAGAAAAAGTTACGACATCTAAACAGGATACCCAGTTTTTTAGAGGCAGATTTAGCTATTCCTGTAATGTGGGTTTCCAAGAAAGAGTGGACGTTACAGTAATACCAAGTATGTTCATTAAGTCAAGAGGAAGAATTACAGAACCGTCAAAGGAGAGGCGAGAGTTGTGACGAGTTTTCGACAGAGAGATAGGTAGAAATTGGGTCTTGGAGGCATTAAAATTAACTAGATTTTGTGTACCCCACTAAGATATCCTGTCCAAGTCTGAGTTTATTGAGGAAGCTGTGTCAAGACGAGATGCAGATCGAGTGAGAGAAGAGGCAGCAGAATTGAAGGATGTGGATGTAGTGTTGAGCTGTCAGCGAATGAGTGCACTGGATTATTTGTGGAGGAAAGGAAATCGTTGAAAAGGAGAAGTAGTGTAGGTGACAGGACAGAACCTAGAGGGACACCGCTGTTGATGGAGAAAAGGGGAAATCTGATCCATCAACAAAGACAGAAATATATCGGCCGGAGAGGAAGCTAGATAAGAAGGAGCAAAGTGAGGGAGGAAAGCCAAAATAAGGAAGCCTAAAGATGAGACCCCGATGCCACACTCTGTCAAAAGCCTTAGATATGTCAAGGGCAACTACATATGACTCCCCAAAATCTTTCAGGGATGATGACCAGACATTAGTAAGATAGGAGAGAATATCACCAGTGGATCTCGCCTTACGGAAGCCATTCTGATAATGAGAGAGAAGACTGTGATTTTCAAGGTGTTTATTGATATGAGAGTTGAGGAGGGATTTACAGACTTTGGAAATAGTAAATGTCAAAGCAATAGGACGATAGTTAGAGGGGGTCAGAACGGACACCCTTCTTAGGGATGGGTTGTATCAATGCATGCTTCCAAGAAGGAAAAGTCTTGGATATCAAACAAAAACAGAACAGCCCAGGAAGCAGAGGTGTAAGTTCAGAGACACACTCTTTCAGTACACAGTGATGGATGCCATCAGAACCATAATCCTTGCTTGTGTCCAAAGAAAGAAGCGCTTTTCGGACAGTCCGAAAAGAGATTACCGGAAGGGGCCTAGGATTAGTAAGAGGGGCATCATGGGGTGAAGGAATATTAGTCATCCAAGATGGAGTTAGCGGAGAAACTGGAACCAGAGTTGCTTTGTCAACGGGAGAGACAGCTATAGTACCGTCAGAAAGGAAAAGTGAAGGAAAGGTAGAACGACAGAAGTTGTTAGAGATGCCCGAAGCTAAAGACCTGTTAGTGAATGAGGTTATCGCACTTTCTTTGATTAAAGGAACGCTTTTTTTCACGGAAAACATACTTGAAGTGATTACGGGCAGTGAAAGAAGCTGAATGGGAGCTAGAGGAAGGGGAGTTTTTCCAAGCACGATATGCCTGATCCCTTGCCTGAATGGTCTCATAACAGGAATGTTGAATCATGGATTGGATGAAGAGGTCGTCTTGTAAACAGTAATTTACCCAAGAAAGTCAGAAAAGAAGTTGCGTAAGTTATTCGAGTCAGCTTTGTTTAGGTGCCAGTATTTACGATTAGAAGGGGCTGCTGGAGAAGGAGGTGCCGTTAGAATAGACACATTTATGAAAGTATGATCAGATGAACCAACTGGGGACGAGGTCGTGTATTTACAGCGAGATGGACTAGAGGTGAAAAACAAATCTAGAATATCAGAGTGGTCACAACAGTAAGGAATCTGGGTAGGGTAGGAGATAATTTGCTCTAAATAATTGAGAATGGAGAACGTGAGGGATTCAATCCCTCCACCATCCGTATGGAAGGAATTCATCCAATCCCTAGGGTGAACGTTGAAATCCCCTGGGTAGAGGACCCCAGGTTGCGAGTGAGAGGATGTCACAGTCTCATGGCAATAGTTTAAGTAGTCGAAGAAATATATAACATTTGTAGAATTAGGATAGCAATAGGCAAAACAGAGGACAAGTGTGGTAGAAGAGAGACAGACTTTTATCCACATCAAAGTTTAGAGAATCAATGTCTTTGATGCTTACAACGGGTGTGTTGGTGTTGGAATAAACACAACACCGCCTCTGAAAACCGAAATCTTGAAAGGAGATTATAGTAAGATATGAAAGAGGGACTAGTGAGAACATCATTAGACAAATGTGTCTCAGAGAGAAGATATTAGAAGTATTGTTCTTCAACTGAGGAGAGGTTACTAGAGACCACAAATGTTGGTATAGTGAATAGAAAAAGGTCTCACAGAGAGGGAAAGGTCGTGAGAGGGGCCGGTACTACTACAGCCAGGGCCCTCCTCATTGGCAGTAGTGTCAGGTATAAACCCGGAGATGCTTGGCACACCATGATGCCGGGGACTAGGGGCCATAGATTTGTCGAACTCTTTCATGATACTTAGAGATGTTTGAATGGATAGGAACTGGCAAGAGCACTTATGAAAAAAAAAAAAATTATAATGATAAGCAAGGTTTGGGTAGGTGTATGGTTCTTGTAAGGAGATGGTAGGACCAGCCCGGTAGTCCCGTTTTGATGAGACACAAAGTAAGACCAGCAGTCCTGACATGGAGAGTGTAAGATGTTTACAGGCACCACTTTAACGCTCCTCAGTCAGGACGGTAGTACCACCTTGGGCGGCTGTAGTCAACAGCCTACTACCTAATAGGTTGCTCCAAGGGTAGGGAATGGGATAATCCTTGAGTTAGCTGGGGTATTGGGAGAGGCCAATACACTACCACCTGAGCCGTCCCTCTCACTGGTGGCAGGGTCACACAATAAAGCGTAGTCACAGGAGTATGCCTTAAATTTGCAGGGTTCATGGGAGGGGCCATTTCTTTACTACTTGAGCCCTCTCTCTCGCTGGCAGCAGAGTTAACTAATTACCAACACAACCATCTTGCGTCCTGTTGGTATACTGAACATAGTAATGGGTTTATGATTGTTTCATCTAAGGACATCTGCTAAAACCCATGGAGTAAATCTACGTTGGAAAATATATTCTTTGTTTTCGAGCTCTGCGGGAGTCCGGCGTGGACAAGTAACGGGAACCTGTCAGGGTCTGCCACTTTATTCCAAGCCCCGTACTTCTTTAAGTTTTTTACTTTTCTTCGGGAAACAATATCAAGATTACAATGTGTGGTGATTGGCTAGATTGTATCACACCCTGTTGTAATGTTTCCTTTACACATTGGCGCATCGCTTGTCGCTGGGAATGGGGGACGCGACAAGCAGGGGCAGACAGAGATCGCGTTTCAGATTATGATAGTGTGTGGAACTAAAGGACTTAACCCTCTCAGTTCTCACGCTAGGGTCACTATGTATTCGAAGCTATTGAATAAGTTGAGTATAGTTAGAGAGTTGTCCATTAGCTCTGCTGATACGTCCTCGATAATAATAGTCAGTCTTATGCCATGAGCACCGAAATATCTGGGTGGGGTGCACTGTATTCTCTCCCTTGATATCTCCAGTTTTCCACACTGGCACAAATAAGGCTAGGAAAATCAACCACATATGTACCACTGAACAAAATGATGTCTTGTGGTAATCCACTGGCCAGGAAGTGTCATTTACCATCATTGCTCACACAGGAAGTGAGGTCTGTCCGCATTGCCTCCATTCGAACCGTGTCTTGTTCGGCGAACGTTATAATCATCTCTTTCGCAGTACAGTCATGTGGGGGTGAGGGTGATGCGTACATATGACCGACTGTTGACAAGCACAGTATTGTCTCGTGACAGGACTCCTTTGTGAGTAGCCGACTGGTGGTAATCATTTACTGTGGTGAGTTTCGTTGTTTCTTTCTCACGAGAGACACTGTGAGTTACGTCTAAGAATTGCCTGAAGGAGGGGTGACCGTGAATGGTGTTACTAGGTACTCTTCCTCCTGAATTATGTCTCGATTAATTGATCCCCAGGGAAGTGAAACTAGGAAATCCTGGGTATCTTCCCAGTAAAACAACAACCCACTTTGATCTTATACCTATAGATGGAGCAGAATCCTAAGGGTAGATCTCCATGAAAGTTAGCTAACACTATCCACTTCAACGCACTTTGGGAGTATTGATTTAACTGCCACCTGTAGACTGATGGCTGTTCTTCCAAAAGATTTATATCAGGTGGTCTGTGGCTCCCCTTACAGTGCTATTTAACCCACGAGTACGCTCTCGTACTGCCTCTTACGGCAATTTGTTAACACAGTCCATCTTAATTAAGGTACTCTCACCTCCGAATCGAAGAACAAACCCTAGCATAAGTTCCGTCTATCTGGGGAGAAGAGGACTTCCAGAGACACAGGCCAATAAGGTCAACTCATAGTCATTGTTACACTGGTCTCTCAGTGTAGGGGAAAAAACTTTCTGATACTACGTGGGAATTTGGGTGTTGTTCCCGGGGTAGAGAGGAATCGGGTCTTACATCTGTAGGTGCAATAGCTGGGATATAGATTTCTTATCGTGGAGTTATGTTGGAGGGCGATGAAGCGGACATGGGCTGGTCAGACGCCACCTGCTGGGGCTTTGCAGCCGAAGTGCGGGGTATATCCGGCCGCACTTGATTCCCGTTTGATAGCGTGTTTGGCCAGCGGTAGTGGCAGTATTTATATAGGGTTACGAGGTTATCCGTAACTCGTGTGGGAGTCGAGATATGTTGGGAAGACCCTGCTGAGTGTGGGCACCGAGACCTGATGTTTTGCGTCGTTGACACAGCGAGGGTGTGGGTCTGGGTGGGGGCATCTTGACTATGTATTTGTGTCCGCGGTTTCTAATATCCTTAGGGCTGGAGCTTTGTTGACAACACAGTTGTTTTCATACTTCACAGTGGTGGCGCCTAAGACTGAGAAATTACAGTTTAATTTTATGCCCTCATCTATAACCTTCCTCTGTACCTTCTCTAAGGTTACTTTTGTTACAAATTACCAAATTTCCAGTTACTGCCACCCGGGTCTCTTACCATCGTAAACACGTCGAGAGTCTGGTTAAAGATTGCCCTCCCACACCCTGCATGTATCGTCTAAAAGTATTTTTCACTTATGTTTAGTGCTCCTTATAAGAAGACCTATTAGTAATACTAACTTGTGTCTGATCTGTAAGTAAAGTGAACACGTCTTCCCCATGAATGATGATTTTTCCATTATTTCTCAAAATGTGAACTCTGTTTTCAGGCAGCGTGATTGTCACACGAAATTTTAAACCTGACCATTTGCTGAGAAAGTCTAACGTTCCTGTAATTTGACTGCATCCGTAAGACTTACAGTATTTCAGCCGCAGGTTCAGCCGGGAGTATTCCCGCGTAAAGCCAAGCAGCTTCTCATTTTGAAGCAGTCAAGCCATATTAACCAAGCTTAATCAGACACGCCATGTAACAATGAACTCCAGTTATAGGTCATGAGTTAAGGCAATCATGTGACATTCAGTGGTGTGGAGGTGACAGTTCAGAGCTGCAGAATCCCTCGCTCCTGTCCGCCGGCGCGAGTTCCAGAGAAGCCTTGATAACACTACCCTGATGGCTGGTGCGGTGTGCCGATCAGTTCCCAGAAGCTTGGCCGAAACGACTGGCTATAAGCTAAGGTGACGTCACAGGTGACGTGAACCACGCCTTTTCTGCGACGTCCGTGATGCTGTACGTGGATGAATCACGCCCTCAGCAAGGAGAGCGCGAGTGAGCGTTGTGGTTCCGCGCGCTGAGGAGGATACTGTAAACTGACTGTTATATCGGGCACATCTGTAACATCCATAGCGGTAGCGTTGCCTTACCCTTCCGACTTGCCTTAGATGTCGCCCTTTTCCATATAACCAGCTGCAGCGCTGGAACTTTCCGTGTCCCACCGCTGCCACTAAATGCCACCATATTTAGGAACCCAGCCAGATCTCAGTTCTGTTACTCAGGGGCACAGGAAGAGACAGTTCACCCGAGGCTTGTTAAGATGGTCAGTCAGGAGACAAACGGACTGTTGATGGACCAAGCATTGTACAGGTAAAGACAACGATAGTACAGAATATGGGGAGGGAGGTGCGGGAGACAGTGAGTGAGGCAGGAGCATATCCCTCTCATAGAGGCCCGGATCCGTGAGCGTGACAGAGCTGATGCTTTAGCCAAGCCTGCACTTAGCAAAGGCGTTGTTGAAAAGAACATTAGGTTGTCGATTAGGGGCCTCAAAGCTGTAATTAGAAAGGAACTAACGGACCTCTTTGATGCACGAAGACGAGTTCAGGCGAGCACGAGCGGAAACATTTTCCATCGCAGTGAGGTGTGGAAAGTGGAGCGTGTTTATGGAGATAGTAATGGGATTGGCGGATTACATGATGTGGCTGCTAGACTGGGGATAGGCTATGGGTACTGTTGGCGCTTTTGACCTATTTAGAGATGTTAATCGTGTGAATTGTGTGGTTTGTGGTCAAAGATTTGGACAGAAACTGGAACTCTGTGTCTTGGAGTGTGAGAAAAATGGAGTCTTCTAGGGATGGATCTGAACAGGCCTTGCAAGAGGTGGCGCAGCACTTTATTGTTAACAACGAGATGCCTGAAATTTTGAGTTGGCGTTCGCTCTTTGCATCTAGTCGGTGAAAGTTGCCATATGAAACTATGTAATGAAATACCAATTATGAATTACAACATCCTATGTAATATCAACCCACTGGGGTCTGACTGGGACCCCTTTGTGACCCCTGTAATCCCTTTGCGTTGCCGCTCCCAGGATGAGCATGGGGTGCACAATGAATTTGCCGGGGTTGCCAGAACAAATTTAGTCAATCATCTGAAACTCATGGGTACCAGCCAGCCGGAGACTCGTCTGCCGATTCTGACGTGCGAACTAAATTGTTTACGAAGTGAGGGAAGGAAGTGATCTGACGTTTGTATATGAATACACCACTGCACAAGGGTTTGTGGTGCAGACTTAGGGTTAAGTTTAACCTGCCCGTCGTGATGATTTCATTAACAGATTGTGTAGAAAGTGACGGAATGGGTCTTAAAGACTCTACACTATTGCATCACGTCATCCGTCACGTCAGAACGCAAAATGCTTCTTAATTTCACCATATCGTCTGCACAGTGAATCACAACCACATTGCCGTGTCATCACCACACTATCACTTCATCACCACATCCTCGATTCAGTATCAAACTGTTTCACCAACACCACATCATCACATCACGTACCATCACCACATCATCAGGTCATCATATCTTGACCGTGTACACCATCATCAATTCACCACACCGGCAAATAATCTTACCAAATCCCCTCGTCACCATACCGTCATAACATCATCACAGTCTCTGCATCCGGACCATAGCACCAGTCTGTCACCATATCATACCATCATTGCATCACCACATCAGCGCACTATCTTCACATCACAGCACTGCTATAAAATCCCCTAATCACTGTATTACATCATCATCATCGTTATATTATCAAAATATTACCATCTCATCAACTCATCACTTCTCTAATCCCTTACCAAACGACTTCACCATTACCTCATCACACAGCCACTACACCAGTCACAAACATTCACCACACAACCATACTCTTACCATACTATGGCACTATATATCACCATATCAATTCATCATCACCACACTATCGCACTATCTCTTTATCATAAAGTCATCACCATATCACCATACCATCACCGCTCATCACTATTACACGGTATCATATCATTGCCTTATCAGCACAACAGCCTTGCATTATGACACTATCAGCAACTCATTATACTTCACTCCATCACCAATATGTTAGTTTATCACATCATCACAATATCGTCTTACCATCAAAACGTCATCACACAATCATGATGCAAGCATCACATCTATAAACCATCATATGATTACATCATCACCATGTCATCACACCAACATCCCGGTATTTTCACATCATCGCATCACTATACCGTTATCACATAGTCATCATGGTATTAGACAGTCATCACATATTGCAACATCACCATGTGATCACACCATAACCACTCCATTGAAGTAATACCATATCATCACATCACCACATGATTTTATCATCATATTCTCACTCAAACCAGCTCCACGTCATAATATACCATAACAACACTATCACAACATCACTTCATAACCACAAAACCATATCATCAAACTACTATTACAGTATCATCATCACAATATCGTCAAATCACCACACCATCACTACATCATACTATATTCATATCAGTACTACATAATCACGTAGTCACAACTTTGTCAGCCGCTTATCAAAGGCACATCATCGTCACATCGTCATACCATCACCATGCCATTGTACCATAATAATATCTTCGTATAATCATCCCCATATTGCACTATCAACACATCATTGTACCATCATATGATCAAGCTCTCTGTACATCGTCACATCATCACTGCATCGCTGTACCAACTCCACAGCATCACATATTGCACACACTCCATATCTTTGCACTGTCACCAGATCCTTACACCATGATCACATCATCACAATACCAACACATCATTGCGCCATCCCCACATCATCGTACCACCAACATATCACTACATCATCGCAATATCCTTCCGCCACCATATTGGTGCACCATTCCCATATCATTGTTCCACTTCTAAGCATTGCACCATTTCCACTTCACACCACAGACATTTCATTACACCATTACCACACCATCAAAACACCAATATACACTATTTACATATCATTGCACCATCACCACAGTATCACACCATCACATCATTACACCATTATTATTATATAAACATTGAAACATTACCGTATCGTTATATCATCTCGATATTTTGATATCATCGGCACGTCATTGCACCATTATCACATCTTCATACCATCACCACATCATCAAGTCTTCATTAGATCCTCATATCACCACAACATCGTATCTTCACCAGATTGTTTTCTATGTTGAAGGCTCCATCACGGACAAAAGTCCACATTAATGCCGGGCCTTCATTGAAATATAGAGGGAATAATGAAAGAGAAAAAGAAACGACAAGGGAAAGTATTTACGAATTTTGGAAGAAGTGAAAAACCTTTCTTTTAAAATGAACCAAGTCATAGTTATTGGGAAAGACATGAGAAGGTAGAGAGTTCCAAAGCTTCGACGTGTAGGGAAAGAGGCAGGTATCAAAACGGCCCACCCTTGAGTTGCCGATGGCCACACAGTCAGTAATCATGTGATGCAGCAGCATGCCGAGTGCGTGGTCTAGCTAGAGGTGGGGGCACACAACCAGCCAGCTCTCGGGAGCAAAAATCAAAGTAATACCTACAGAAAAGGGAAAGTGAAACAACATTGCAGCATAGGACAAGACGGTCAATTTTGGAAGTTAGCCTAGGACATTTTATAAGTCAGACCGCTTTCGAGTCAACTCTGTCAAGTAAGGATACAGAGATAGAACCACCCCAGATGTGAAAGCAGTACTCCATACAAGGACGAATCAATCCCTTGTATAAAAGGAGCAACTGTTCAGATGAGAAAAAGTTACGACATCTAAACAGGACACCCAGTTTCTCAGAGGCAGACTTAGCTATTCCCGTAATGTGGGGTTTCCGAGAAAGGGTGGATGTTACGGTAATACCAAGTATGTTCAATTGAGTCAAGAGGTGGAATTACGGTCGAGAGTTGTGAAGAGTTTTTGAGAGAGAGATGGATAGAAACTGGGTCTTGGAGGCATTAAACTTAACTAGATTACAACTACCCGACTGGATATCCTGCCCACGTCTGAGTTTCTTAATATCATCACACTTTTACCCCATCTTCTTAACTTTACCAGAAAAATCTTCATATCATCATCCCACCATCACTAAATGATCAAATCACCACATCATTAAATCATTACATCATCACCACATCATCATGTGGTCACTCCGTTTTCATATCATCATAGCGCCATCACCACACATTCATGTTATGATTATGTCACCACATTAGGAAATCGAACTACCACCACATCATCACATTTTCACCATACCTTGTCATCACGTTATCACCACATCATCTTACCATCCGTATGCCAGAACAATATAATCATATCATCACTTCATCAAAGTCGTCTGTCCAGCATCACATCATCAAACCTTCATTATATCATTTATCATCAAAGCGCTACCACATAATCAAATCATCACACTATTATCACATCATTCCACTGCCATCACATCATTGTCATTTCGATACACCATTATCAAATCTTATCACCGTCATCGTCATTACCGCATGATTCCACCACCACATCATAATTTTACCATTACCACATCACATGATGATCACATCTTTAAGCCATCATCTCATCATTCCAACACAATCACATCATTATTATGTAATCACATCATTAACACTTCACATTATCATTAACCATCATCACATCATCAGAAAACCATCATATTATTCAACGACCATCACATCATTGTATTTCACAACCATTTTAATGTCAATATATCACCATCATCACACAATCACACTATCATCACGAAATCACTTTATCCCACTATGACTGCACCATCATCATAACATCAGACCACATTATCAAATTATCATGAAATTACATTGCCTCACTATCACACACCAACATCACACCATATTCACATCACAAAACCATCTTTACATCATCACACCATCACAATATCATCATTCCATCACATCATCACATCTCCAAACTATCTTCACATCACCATTATCACAATACCATACCATCGCCTCATCTTCACACTATCGTTTCACCACCACAGCATCACACCATCGTCACATAACACCATCATCATACCACCTCACCATCATTGCATCCGAACGTTCCTCTCCATTTTTTCCCAAGATTTCTTCTTCGGCGTCGACCAATCTCACTCACTTTCTTCCGTCACTTCCATCCGCGGAGCAACCCCTCCCACTCTCACTTCCCATCCTTTCTATTCCATACTCTGTGTGCATCCTCCTCCCCTTCACACCTTCTCTCTCTCTCTCTCTCTCTCTCTCTCTCTCTCTCTCTCTCTCTCTCAGCCTCAACCTTCTGCAAGATTATCAATAATTCCCTAACTTTCCCTACTCTTTTCCACCCACTCGGAACATTCGGAAAAGAGAGAGAGAAAAAATTAATTATTCTCTCCTCACTTTGTGCTTACTTGCCATCGTCTATTCATTTACCCATCATCATCATCACATTTACCCATCATTATCCCTTTAATATAACTCAACCTCTCCCCTCTCCCGGTCGTTTTCCCCGGAGCGCACCTGGGGACCCCAGGCAATTAAGGGAACTTTACAAATAACTCAAATCTTTAAGCCTCACCCCGACCCAGAGTGGAGTTCCTTGTACTTCGAGAAGACGAGCTGGATGGGTAATACACTATTGTTGCGCCTCAGTCCGGCTCGCTTTGTCTCCCCTTTCTTGTGTCTCTCTTTGTGGCTCCTCTGTTCTGTCTCACTTTGCGGCTCCTCTGTTCTGTCTCACTTTGTGGCTCCCCTATACTGTCTCACTTTGTGGCTCCTCTGTTCTGTCTCACTTTGTGGCTACTTTGTACTGCCTCACTTTGTGGCTCCTCTGTTCTGTCTCACATTGTGGCTCCTCTGTTCTGTCTCACTTTGTGGCTTCCCTATACTGTCTCACTTTGTGGCTCCTCTATTCTGTCTCACTTTGTGGCTCCCCTGCTCTGTCTCACTTTGTGGCTCCTCTGTTCTGTCTCACTTTGTGGCTTCCCTATACTGTCTCACTTTGTGGCTTCCCTTTACTGTCTCACTTTGTGGCTCCTCTATTCTGTCTCACTTTGTCTCTTCCCTATACTGTCTCACTTTGTGGCTCCTCTATTCTGTCTCACTTTGTGGCTTCCCTATACTGTCTCACTTTGTGGCTCCTCTATTCTGTCTCACTTTATGGCTTCCCTATACTGTCTTACTTTGTAGCTCCTCTGCACTGCCTCACTTTGTGGCTCCTGTATTGTGTCTCACTTTGTGGAATCTCTTTTATTTCTCAGTTAAACTATTTGTGCTGTGTCTCACTTTTTAGCAGCTTTATTGTTTCTCACGTACAGCGTCTCATGATGTGGTCCCTCCATAGTGTCTCATGTTGTAGTCCTTCTATAGTGTCTCACTTTCTGGGTCCGTTATCATGTTTCGCTTGCTTATCCTCTGCGTCGTCTAAGTTATTGCCCTTCTGTCGTGTCTTAATTTGTGGTTCTCACGTAGTGTCACACTTTGTAGCAGCTCCCCACCAGAGTCTTACTTTGTAGTATCTCTGTAGCGTCTCACTTTGTAGCTCCATAACAGTGTCTCGTTCCATGGCCTCTCTGTGGTGTCTCACTTTCCGAATCCTCTCTTGTGTCGGACATCGTGATGCCACTATCTTATCTGTGTCCTGACTCTCGTATGCTTCCTCACTTCGTGGTTCTTCTGTCAGACTGCTTCGCAACGGATATCGCCCCGTCTTAAAAAACTATTGCAGTATTTATTTCATAAGAATACATTTGCAGAACACGTAAAATAATATTATTATAATGGCACTACATTTGCTTTACTATACTTATCATTTGAGTGTAAAAGAGCTCCGTTTTCATAGCTTTCAATGGATTATGGGTAATAATGGCGATGATCAAGCAAACTCAAGGATATGACGTGAAATACATAAACGTTGAGAAGCATAATTGTACTGTTTTTCACATTGTGGTTTCCATATTGTGTCTCAGGGCCCTTCTAATGTGTCTCATTATGTGGCCCTCCTATGGTGTCTCACTTTCTGGCCTTTTAATAGTGTCTCTCCCTTTGTGGTACCTCCAGCATTTTCTCCAATATTTTCCCTTTTGGCCCTTCTATAGTGTCTCACTTTGCTGCTCCTCTGTCGTGTCTCATGTACTGTCTACCTATCATGTCTCAATTTGTGGTTCCTTTATCGTGTCTCACTTTTTGGCACCTCTACTGTCTCTCATTGTACCTCTTTTATAGTGTCTCTCGTTGTGTTGACCTGGTTGGCAGAGGAATCTTCCCAGGCAGTTGCGTCGATATATGCTCTGCTCTGCATTATTTCTATGGTGCACTGTTGCTTGAAACTGCTGGTTTCAACAGCCTGCGGGTCGGTCAAGAACTGATACCTGAAGTGTGAGATTGCGCTGAAACTATTGTTAATGATGCTTCTTTTATTTTTGTAATAAAACCAGAAAACTAAGCAATGCACTGTTAGTGGAGATAATGTGTAACCTCTGTGTACTTTATCAGGTTTCTTACAGTTCTGTGTTTACTCCATCAAGTTTGCTACAGTTTACACAAGTTGTTTTACCAGTGCCTTGGTGTACCTGCGATCGTTGGTAACTATTGTGTGCCGACGTCATCCGTTGGTGGAGCGGTCACTGGGTATTTGCTGGTGTCAGTGCCAAGTTTGAGTACCGCTGGTGTTTGCTTCCACCCTGCAGGGTCGGTGCAGCTCGGCACGCCACGTTACCGTTTCCTAGGACCTCCAGGCGCAAGTGTGCCGTCTCCTTTGGCCTTCTGCATGACCTACAGTACGTCGTCTTGCGGCTGGAGTTCTTCCCGTTCGAGTTCTGGCCCAGGCTACTTGCGTATTTTTGCTACGGCTGCTCTAGAGTGGCGTCATTCTGTTTTCGGCCCGAACACTCCACAACGTACCCCCTTCGCCATTTGCTACAAAATACTTCCGCTCCAGCCTGTAGTTGTGGTCCTTGTGTCCCGGGCGTTGCCTAAAGCGAAAACATTACTTTCGCATTTGACTTAATGGACTTTTGTCTCGTCTGGCACAGGGCGGCTATACCCGTCTGGCGTTGCCCTCCTTCTCCTGTCGCACCCAGCCTGCCCAGCCGCAACCTTCGCCCTGCATATCTAGGTGCGCCCCTTCTGGGTGGTGGCGGCCCCGTCATTGGGGATGTAAATTCTTTCATCAGTCATTGTCTCCTCCATTTACTAGGGCTGATCCTTCCTCCCAGAGTCTGTGACGTGGTGAGGGAGTCTTCCGGCACTGCCGGAGGCTGCTTCGCTACGCCCATAGGGACAGGAGTCTCTTACTAAGGGTCTTTTGCTGAGGGACTCACACGCAAAACCAGCCAGACAGCATGCACGGTCTCTGTGATCAAGGAGTTCCAACCTTGGTCCTCCGCCATGTGCCATCACCCACGTTACCCAGTGGGACACCATTGCATTCTTTCCTTGGGTTACCTTGCTCGAAGTAACTCCCGCTATAGGATTAAATGTAACTATAATTGTTCTTTTGGCCATTGGCCTTACCTTCGTCATTCTAACTCGATGTGATTCTCTGTGTTCCACAGTTGCTTGCTTCTGTTGTGCCCATAGCTAAAGGTGCTCTCTATAGATTCAGTTAATTTTCTTTAATCATTTCTTATTCTCTGTCCTATCTTTTTGTTACTTGCGTTATCTTGTTTATTCTATCTTTGTTTATTACTTGAAATGTTTGATACATTTTTTTCTTAAGTTTTGTTACCTTTTACAGTTTCTTTCTTTTTTTAGTCCTTATTTGCTCATCAAACCATCAGTTTTTATCTATTTCCAGTTCCACTGTTTATACTTCGTCTTGTACTTGATCTTTTTTTTTTCTTTTTTTTTTACTCACAGTAAAGGTTCAAAGACAGAGGCTGGCCATTGACAGTAATTTCTGTTTTGACTGATACACTAGTCAGCCCAATCAAAGCTAAGGATGTCAATAGTAATGGAAGTCCTCTGGTTGACTAAGGTCTCTTTAGCCCTTCAGACATCTCTCCTCCAGGTTTGAACGCTGCTGTGGAGTCGGACGGGGACATTCTGAGTGGAATATATTATTCAAAGTCCAGCCCCCAGCCACCAGACGACAGAACCACGATACATGGCGCTGATAACGGAGGGCCTACCATTTTCCTTCCCATCCATCAGCCAACACTATTATTTACATACAGGACGCTTTGAGCCCAGAATTCTCTGAGAATGTACTCATCCTTCTCCAGCGGTTGGGGACGTCAGAGAATTTTGTTCACTCTAGGAAATCGCCCCATACGTCAGAGGCAAAAGTCAATATGGCACTCAATCACGAGACGAAAAATGTCATCGACTGTAAGAAGGGTGACACCAGGTACAGGACTCATTATCATTCTGATGAAAAGATCACGACGCGGTTGGACCTCAAAGCTTTTTTATAAGACTTTGACGATGAGTTCGATTATCGTTTCTTATTAGCGCACAATCTAACCGATGTCATCCAGCGTCTGGGAGAAATATATATAATCTTCATAGGTCTTGCGAATACCCATATGGTCCAACCGGACGACCTTCGCAAGGCCACGCCATGATGAGGGCAGCAACCACCATAGGTCCAATGACATGGTTACTAGACTATTCATCCTGGGCCCCTAAGTTCCAGCATTACGAGAGAAGGTTCGGGCATACACAGACATCTCCAAGTTCGATAAAGACTGCCGCCTTGTTTATCTGAACTCTGTCATTAGAGAAGCTGGTCGTAGGTCATGTGGGTAACATGTTTAGGGACAGGCTACATGTAAGCTACTGCTCTGGGCTGTGTGTGGATAACTTTCGCGTTAAGGTCCGGTATAGTATGTCCCAAGTTGTCTGTTTTTGATGTAATAATAGGAGACATATCGCTAGTGCTTATTGTGGGTGCCACCTCGGAAGTCCAGCTTCCTTTAGGTGACAGGGGAAAAAGGTCACATCACGGACGATTGCCGGAGCCCTCCCATCTGCCCCTTCCACGGTTGTACGAGACATACAAAGGGAATGATTCGCGTGAACCATGTGGACCACTTTAAGAAACTGAAATTTATGGACTCAGTCTCACTATAATATACTACGACCAAGCATGGGTTGGCCCACCAAGACGGAAGCACCAGACAGAAGGCATACCACAAACACCGTAGAAGCCTTCCCCCAGCGGCTAGGACCTCTGTTCTAGGAGTGTGAATGCTGTGGCTGCTGTCAAGTGGACATGACAGAATTTAGTGTAAAGAAGGGTGTTTGCCAGGGAAACGAAAATAAGAAATCGTATACGACGAACTGCAGAAGTTCTGACTTTCGACCTGATCATCACTGACTGCAGTTCTTAACGTTAAGCTACCTCGCTTCCTTAAGGTGCACCGTGTTCCTTCTGGCCAAGTGATCTGAATAGGTATTTTTCCTTCCTCTTTACGCTTCCATCTAGAACACTTCTCTGCACTACAATATGAAATTTAACCAACAAAAGCATCTCGTACAAAACAAAATCTCTGCTGGAAGAGATATAAGGAAAACGTACTTCAGAAGCACAAGAAAACGGGTATAAGATCGACCTGGATCCTCGAGATGGAATACCACACAACGGACGCGTCTGTCCTCTAGAAAGGCTGAGGATTCCGTGGAAATTTTATCCCCTCACAGCATAATGTATTGCTCATAATGACATCGGGGACAACATACCCGTCATAACAGGAATATAATGTAACTTTTATGCGCTCCTCTCTTTCCCCTTATCCGGAGGTAATGAAGTCCATAGAGTAGAAAAAAGAAGAAAAACTGAGGTATTAGTTTAAATTTCCCTGGACACGACGTCAGTAGACTAGCTGAGTACGAACGACATATAACAGAGTGAGAGAGGAATAACGACCATACGGGTGTCATGCTACCTCCTGATGACCCACTCATTCCTGAGGGACTCCTGGGAACCCGCCATTATCAAAAGTTTCAGACTTTTGCGCTAAGATGAGAAGTAATGAAAGTGCGAGAGAAGGTGTGCGTATTATCTAAATATCTCGAGAAGGCATGTGATATAGAGAGAATGAAAACACTGTTGGAAGCTCTGACTTTATAAGGTTTCTACTGAGGTCTGTTAAATGCTCTTAAGCGATGTTATAGTGGAATTTATGACGTGTGTGTGTGAGAGTAAGTGGTGATGTGCGTATGTGGTCTAAAATGCAGATGGGGGAGTGTCAGAGTTGTGTGATATCACCAAAGTTATCTAAATTCCTATTCACGTATTTTTGTTGGAGTTGGTCGATGCATAAGATGAGAGCGAAGTTCGGAGGTGGGAGGGAGGGGGTTAATTGTGGGGTAATACTTAACCATAGAAAAACAAATTGTAAAGTTGCTACAGTTGTGGTTTACAGGTAAATCAGAGGACGAGGTGGGAAGAACGGTGGGTCGTTTTTGTTAAAGTGTGTTGGATTTCTCTGCTGAGAGTGAACGCGACGCAAGGTTTTGAAAGAGATTGGAGGTCATAGTGGAAGACAAGATTGCACGGTAAAAATGCACAAGTCATGGCCGTGTGTGAGTGAGCTCAGACGCTGTATGTGTGTACCTGATCCAACACATGGAATTAGGAGTAGTACAATGGTGATGAATAGATTGGACGGAAGATCGAAATTCGAATGGGTGCCGACAGTAGGAGCTCATCAGCATAACCAGAGACACAGGAAAATGAGCAGCTTGTATGTCAATTAGATTTACAATATTTTGATTTTAGCAGAGGAATGATATAGAATGAAAAGCACACAATGTTCAAAATCACGCCCTGTGCAATGCTCGTAACTCATGAGAGAGAGAGCGTCTCCCCACAAATGACCTCTCACCGTCCCGAAGTCCTGACAGATGTCATGGCCCAACATGGCTACAAGTAGATGCCTAATTCCAACGTAAACTGTCTGCCTAGAGACGCCTTGACGTGCATCAGTATGCTGGTTAGTAATTCCGTGTTCATACTCTCCTGAGAGTCATCATCGTCCCCATTATACACCACTTCATAGGTCTTTTCTTCCATTACAATTGTAATTAAAGTTAAAGCAATATCATCTAACATAACACGCAGTTTTCTCGGCATTAAACTCAACAGAAACTTTCTTAGTGTTATATACAAACAGTAGAAGCCCATGGAGGACCAAGTCTAAGACTGTTAACATATAATCAGTCACTTTTTCCTTACCAAAATCCACAGTCAGTTGAAGACTTTCCCTAACTTTCAAAGGCGTTCCTTCTATATCATTCACATTTGTCCCACTCGGTTCACGGTCCTTCTCAATTCTAATTCCTGAACAGTCAAGAATGTCTGCCTTAATACTATTTTCCAGACACTGTGTTCAGGAAAATGGAAGATGTCATTGTCTTCAAGTTACCCAATGAGTGAGACGGTCCATTTCCATGACGAATGATTTGTCCCATGGCAGCCACAAGTGATAGATTCCTCACCTGGAAGTGTCTCCAGTAACCACTGGAGGCTCAGCACAGCGGTTCATGGCATCAAAGTGATTATTCAGTGGGACATAACAGGGGTTGGTTGTAGGTGAAGATCTCCAACACGGGTTGAGTCTTCCTCTGAATAGCTGAGACTGTGATGTGCCGACTGATTCGTAATCACGACCCGTACACACACGACTCTCTACTGGTGTGTCGTGTCCGATTAAGAATGGGGCAATCTGGAGGATTCCCTCACTCACCAACAATACTCCAATTTCGTTGGCATTTGTAACATATCACATCAACTAAATGCTTTGGTTTTCTACATCTTACTGGACTTATACACTCACGAGGCTGGCGGACCACTCATGGAGTTGCTACCTTCGAGATAAGCGAGTTATCAGACTAACTTAGGCCGATCATGGTTGTCGGACCTAAGTTATGCTCTTCCCGTATATACATCAATACCCGTGTGTTATGGGGGTCAGTCTTATGCTCATCATACGATTCTGTACATCCTCAAGGCATACTGGGAGCTGCGTTACCTGAGATTCGTTAGGAAACAGCCTTAAATGACATGTTTTCTTTGCATGTCTTCAGTCACGCGAGACGTAAGGAAAGCGTTTGACCACATTGTTAAATCCGACCCGCCAGCTGAATGGTGCCTCCTCTTACATCAGGCAACAACATGCTTAACCTAAGGGCTAAACGTAGTGCAGTGGTATTTTCACCGTTTAGTATAATCATGAAGTGCTCCTTCGATACCTTCAAGTTTGAAAGCTCTATGACGTCCCTGACGTCTTCTCTGTCAAACAAATTTAGTGTCTGGCCCTCTGAATTCAAGTTGACCCTTTCCTCCGGAGTCAAGTGAGGCGATACCTAACGTCAACCAAAGACTCTATTTGTGGGAATCACTGTATTATTTCCAACGTCCGTAAACTTGGGTGTGTTAACATTGTGTTGGTGATGGGTGAGGGATCGGGGTGGGATGTGGGGGATGGGGGCTTGGTTTAGTGTCTGTGATGATGCCATGTTATCAACTGGACCGAGATATGATCTATAATGCCCAGTCATTTGGGTCTATTTCCTCAGTGTAAAGATAGCAATTGACATGGGAAAATTTGGCGGAACCAACGTCTATACTTAGACTGAGTCACTCTGTCGTCTGTGTTATTCATGATCTACCGCGTGCACAAGCACTCAGTAAGCAAAAGATATCATATAGGCAATGAAGACAAATTTATATAGTCAACAAAGATTCTTATCTGTCTTGGAAATAATTAGCGGAATCATTCAACTGGATTATAGAGCTGTCTTCAATTAATCAATTAATTATGAAATATTCCTTTTGGTGGAAATCCCTCGTAGGCTTGAGTGCGCTCAGGTCACCACGGACGTAACAGCCGCTCCACTCAGGCTGCCAACAATCGTCCGGTGACGAAGCGCGAGGCACCGGACCACAGCGCAGACTGGCCCAGCGATCCTTACTATGATAGGGCAGGAGCGCCACCTAGTGGTCAGTGATTGTGTAGGACAACTGGCGTCGGTCTTGACGTGACATTTTCAGGGCAGTTGTAAAGAGCAGTGAGCTTAGTGAGGGACACCCAAGCTTTCATGGGTCTACACTGGGGCTACAACGGGCACTGAGGCACGACGAGGCCTACGACAAGTGCTGGCACACACTGGAACAAGAGAGGGAGTACGTGAGGCAGAAGACGTACGCAGCGCACTAAGATACCACACCCAGTCAGTGTCATACGGACGAGTCACACTAGAGTACGGACGGCCATGAACACAGTCACCACAGGATTTTGTGATATGATGCATCATCAGGTATGCAGACATCATCTGTGTAGAGCTACACCTACTAAAGACCTGCATTAACTTGAGTGAGCTAAACTTTGAAAGTCTACGTGTGTTACATTAGGGAAAATTTCTCCCATCTTCGTAGCTCTCTCATCAATGACAGCCTCTGCATTTTCATTGTCGTATAACCTCCAGGTCTTCTCCTCCAGGGATTCCTATACCTTTCAGGCTGCCTGACAATCGTTAGCAGGGAAATTATGGCCTTTTTTAGAGTTGCACGTGCTTCGAGGAGACTGTACCTCCATGATGGAACCTGACCGAAGATGACTTTTCACTCTCGGCCTAACCATAAGCAGGATGAGTCCGGGAACACCTGCCTCAGAAATAATCCTTGGAGATGGGAAGACTCTTCCTAAAATCCATATCATCCTATCATCAACCTGGAGTCATTATACCTCTGGTTGTCACCACATCAGCAGCACCGAACCTCGCCCCTGGCACTGTCAACAAACTGAAGAATCTGCGACTGTTTTTAAGAAATGCTGGAATATTCATTATACTGCGCTCCTCAATACAGATCTGGAAAGTGAGAGAGCTTATGAAACAGATAAGGTACGAGTCATATGGCATGCAGCGGTGAAGATAGTGCAGTCAGCAGCAGTCCCCAGCATGACCTGTAACCTGTAACTCCCTGGGAGTTACAGAAACTAAACACCGCCTCATCAGCTTATAAACGAACGCCCAGACCCACGGGTGGTAATGCGCCATATACACATTATGTTATGACCTCCGCCAGACGAATGGAGACAGCCAGACTTCTCCGTCGGCAAGTCACACTCCTTCCATCCCTCCACGGGAATTCGGGGAAAGATAGGTGAAAGGATTTATTTTCTCATTCAAGGTCGCTACGCTGAGGGTGGAACAAGGAAGGGAGGGGACAAGCATAACACACCCGGGTAACAATCTGCCTCAGCGCCAGACGGAGGGGACAGATTAATAAGGGTCCATTTTGTTTCCTTTCCTCCTTTACAGTTCTTTTGGTTCACTGTGTCACCCAAACTTTCGCACTAGTACAATGAAGGCCGTCAGGCGTACTGTCGCACCATAATCGTGGTTCTCTGCGTCCGTAGTTACCACTACGTCATGATAATGCTGCACATTGTCTCCTCGTCCGTAGCAAGATCATACTACCTTACCTTGACCCTATCCACCACAGCATCATTCCAATGGTTAATTGTGCGCCGCCCCCGCCTACATCAACGTTAATGCTCGAGTTTTACCTCCTGGGCGACGATTGTTTTTTTGTGTGGCGGTGCGCCTTAATGAAGAGCAAGGCATTTCCTCCGCCATAAAGGAAGATCTTGGCCCTCAGGTACCTCTTTCTGGCCCCTCATTATCCGCACATTACTGTGTGTAGCGCCAGAGTTCAGAGACTCTTGTGATGAACAGATTGGGGGGAAGACCCCCCTCCCTTACTGGATAGATACGAAGGAAGATAGTTGCCCCGTTGATGGGGAGATGGGGATGTGGCGCCCTCCCATTCGCGCCGAGAGATCATGGGAAGGCATTAAGGCGAACGTGGCATCGTGGCAAGTGTCGTGGTCCACCAAGACGAGGTCATTACCGCACTAGACACTAAATGACCCAAGTCCTCGATCTTTGTCTCTATATCCTCAAGAACACAGTGTGGCTCTACCTCATCAGGACATTCCCCGGACCGTCTTGGACTGCTGGCATCACTGTGTCGGGACATCCCATCTTACCCATGACTAGCTGCAAGCGAGGTTGCACAGTATAACTCAAAGGTTTGCACTGAGAGGATAGCAAGATTATACAGCGGGAGGTCAGTATCTAATCCGTATGACCCACAGGTATATAGACACCATACTCGAAAGTTTTACCTACCTCTGCTGCAATACATTGCCCTTCCCCTAACTGTCGTACATCATTCTAGCATTGCTGTCGAACGCTACCCTTTCTTCAACTGTCATGCATCACCCGACCAATGCCACTGTACATCACATAACCTCTACCTACATACATCACACTACTGTTGTACATCACTCCACCTCTACTGTGATAAATCGTAGACTATAACGAGCAGGGAGGTAAAAGTACGACAGAAATAGAACGTCTAAAGCTGCAAGCTGACGTAAACATACTGATGGACCGGGTGTACAGGTGGTGAATGAGTTTGAGTATCGATAAACACTACTGTCGGGATATTTTGAAGGTTAATGATGGTTGCGCAGAGAGCCAGGCACTGTGCCGTTTGTCATGTAATACCTTTTCCTCAGCCCAGGTTCACTGGTCTCCCCGCTAGTGTCCACTGATCTGATTCAGTACATATTGTTCGTTCGTCATACTTTAGACTAAGAATTCTTACGTTGGTGTGACAAAGATTGTTTCGCTCTGAAAGGCAAGTGCATAATGGTGCAAGATTTTTTTAGGTCCATCCCATTGCCTAGGTCATCCAAGGTTGATTGGCTGAATCTGACCTGACCCCGTTGGCACTTCAAGTGACCATTACCTGACCTATCTAACAGCTGAACTGCTAAATCAATATGAGCTGATCCTGCCTTGGTCTTGGTAAATACCTGTTTTGTCTGTTCCTCTACAGTCTTGATGAAGCATGAAATATCAGTCCCATTCAAATGCGAGCCAAATCAGCGAAAACACCTTGCAAGTACCTTCAATTCTACTACAATTACGTAACATTTTACTTATAATTGCAGATCCTGTAAGTTACTTATGAAGTAGTCTTACCACCAGTACCTCTCTACAGTTTTCCTTAAGTTTCCTAATGAGTGAACCATGCCTTCCTATGATCTCTGGCCCACGTATACCTCCAAACATGTCAACAGTTCCAGCCTGGACAACAGCAAAAGTATCCTCTTAAGTATCCCTAACTACAGTCTCTACCTTACAATTTAAATCTTCCAACTCTACCCCTGGGTAACACCCCAGTCTTTCTGAATTTGTTTCCAGCAACAGAGAATCTGTTTAAGTGTCTGACTAAAGAGTCGGCAATCAGGGAGAGGATAAGGTCCTCCTCCACTTCATTTCCCAATTTGGAACCTATGACTGGTTTCTGTCCCCGTGTCCTTCCAGCCTTCCTTTCTTGGGCATCATACCATTCCCAACCACTTGGAAGTCATAATGGATATATAACACCTCTTCCATTACCATCTTTGGTTCTAGATTTATCTTACTCGTAATTTCTAACACCTGTGTTTCGAACTGTATGATCTACTGTTGCGGGTCGGGAGAGAGTCTTTGCTTTGCAGTCCTTTTATTTTTCTGCTTTCGCGGAAAATGCATCTTTTTCAGTAGTGTTAAGGCCAGACCACCTCTCTTGGGCCATGGCTCTGTGTGGTCTATGTATTTACATATAAAACTCTACGTAACTCAAGCGCACAGGTAAGACAAGGGTGACGAGCTGTGTCAAGCGTCTTGGTAGAGTATCGTAACCTCGCTGGAGGTAGGAGAGCCCTGGGCTGAACTGCCGTACATGACAAAGGTCATGGGCTGGCCAGCCTTAATGATCTTGCCGAGGGTGGCCAACCACACACATCTGGCTAGAGTTGGCCAGCCACAGAGGTCTGGCAAGGGCTGGCCAACCCTAGCCACACAAGTCTGGCTAGGGTTGGCCAGACTCACAGGTCTGAACGGGGCTGGCTCGCCGCTCAGGACTGGTAAGCCTTACAGGGGGGGCTGGCCAAATATGCCGCCTTGTTTCAATATATAATTAAAAGACTGTGTAAAAATATGTGGGTCTCACATCTTCATGCAAATTCAGTGACGTGTGGAATGTAATAAACGTGGGCGAGCGTGTCGGGCTGCGGGACCAGCACCAGCAAAAAATTATAATGGAGGATGGCAGCGTAGGAGACGGGAGACCCTGCTGCCTGGGGTGAGTCTTGGCCCGTAGTGCTGGCCAAGAGCTAGCTTCAAGTAGCGCTTGCCAAGACCTGACTGCATTGCCGGCCAAGACTTGCCCGTAGTGCTGGCCAAAACCCACCTGTAACGCTGGCTAAGACATGTCCATAGTTACAGCCATGGTCTACACACGGGATGACCAGACATTAGTAACATAGGAAATCATATCACTGGTGGATCTAGTCGTGCGAGAGCCACTGGTGATCTGCGAAGACCGAGGTTCAGGCTGCTTATGGAAATGAAAATTGAGGATATTCAAAGACTAGAAGTTAACGCAATAGTACGATGGTTAAATGGTTTGAAAAGCCATTATGCTTTGAGGAGGCAATGTCAGCGTACCCCTCAAAAAAAGAAAAAAAAAGCAAAGAGCAAAGGGGAACATACGTTTCGAGAGACAGTGCTTCTAAACAGTTGAAGGGAAGCCATATGGTCCATAGCCCTTGTCTGTGTCCTGAGAGAGAGAGAGGTGCTCTCTCGACTGCACAAAAGGACATCTCAAGCAGAGGCATAGGAATAGTGAGAGGTGCATCAGGGTGGTAAGGCAGTGTTAGAGTCGTCGAAGATGGAATTAGAGAAGAAAACAGAACGAAAAAGGGTAGTTTATACTGCGGTGTTGGGAAAACACCTCCATCATTGTCGATACTTATATGGAAACGGAAATAGCACTTAAAAAAAGTTAGAGATAATTCTAGTTAAAGATAAGTAAGATATACCAGTGGGAGAAGAGACGTTGTCACTCTTCCGTTGGATAAAGGATTCTTTCGCCTCATTACTGATATCTGACAGTGATTTTGGACGCAGATGAAAGCTGACCGTGAGTCGGAGGATGAGAATTGCTGCTGGTTCGATATGCCTGGTCCCTTGCACGTATGGCCACAGAACAGGAATGGTTTAACACCGACAGGTAGAAGAAGTGGGACAGTAACGTCTGCTGAACGCTCAATACGCATCCAATCGTCGTCAGAGAAGAAGCAGCAATTTTCCCGGGATGATCAAAATGGAATTCATGTAAAGCTGGTCCAATCAGTGGTACCTCAAGCGCCGTGGTTGGAGTTTAGAGAGAGCCTCTTGTGGAAGAAGTGCGATGGGGAAAAGACTTAAAAGAGCTGATCAGAAATTAAAATGTGTAGGTATAAGATGAAGGGTTAGATGTGAAAAACTGCTCCAAAGTGGACCTGATTGTTTGGATCGTGAGTACAATCGCTGTAATTATTCTAACATTATCAAAAATGGAGTCATGAAGGCCTCAGTCACTCCTGAAATGTATGTTGATGTCTCCCAAGTAGAGGACCTCAATCCTAAAATGAGTATCATGGGTTTCTTTGCAGGAACTTAGATGGTAGAAGAACATCATAACTTTGAGGAGATAAGAGTGTTGGTGTTGGAATAAGCCCAGACTCCTCCTCTGAAACGTAATCTTAGACAGAGAATATACACAGATACGTGGGATGAATACTGGAAACATCATTAGACATCTGGGCCTCTAAAAGAGGTAAAATATTAGAAAGATTTCATCACTCTAGGACATGAAAGGATTTTGAAGATACGTCCCGCAGTGGGTCTAGTGTTTGTAGGAAGCTCCTGCTGGGCTTCCAGATCCTCCCTTCACATGCACATCAAAGAACAAGACAAAAAGACTCTCAGTAAACCTTCTGTAAAACTCTGCACAGTGTGTATGAAGCAAATTTTCTGGTGTAAGAATTCGTGTTCTTGCTGTAAACTCATGAACAAAGATGTGCTCTTGCTGTAAGTTCGTGAGTAGTGGCGTGTTCTGGGTATCTGTGAATCTGTAACACATATGTGAAATAAGATCACCCATTACATAAGGTTTTTAACTCCATCAGCCTAATCTGTAAATGATTCCCAAATGTGGCAATAGGTTTTCTGGCATATTCTAAAACACATTTTCAAATCAACTTTGACTGATATTCATTTTGCATCATCTCTTGACCATATGACAGTGTGATCAATTAGCTTCCCAAGACAACTGTATACTACAACAATACTGATGATACATATTATAGTTTCCTAACCACGATATTTCTTCACTTCACAGATCTCGATGTTTGGCAATATATCTCATTCTATTGCCCGCCAATATATTTCTCAAGGTGCACATAACTTAGCATAAGATGGAATATACTTACTATTACTGCAGTTGTGTAATTTGTAAGGGAACTTCACATCACTGAAACTGACATTTGTTCAAGTTTCGTGTGTATTTCTCGTGGGAGCAGCCACTCCAGCAGCGCAAAGGGTAATCCCTCCCTGTATGGAGTGCTGCTCACACACCTGGGGAGCTCTTGTTTCACCCTCCTTTCAGACAGTTATACTCACCCTTTTTAGATTTCTCTCTTTCAACCCCCATATCTTTTTTTGCGGAAATACTGCCTTTCTCTCTCCTCCAAAAAAAGTAGAAAGAAATGAACCAAAAATTATATAGATGAAAGTCTTATCAATAACAGTGAATGCATCCACCACGTATGTATTCGACCATTAGTGGCTTCCTCACTACATTAGTACAGAGAGGTACCTTTCGGGAGCACAGGTGGCCACACCAAGAACCGTTCTTAGGGATGGTAGACCTGCCCCTTGTGAGGTGACTGACAGAAGTAATCGGGGTAAACATATGGAGGTAAAAAGTTCCACAATATGGTTGTGGAAGGAAAGAATTAGACATGGATTTGCCAGATATTCGTGATTTGCAAGCGATCACCGAGTATCTGTGGAAGGTGATAACCCTTCAGCACTATCATGTGCTAGCCTGCCTCGTGACAAAGTGTCGTCGAAGGTACTCGTAGTTTCTCTCTCTTGAAGACATCAGTTTGGCTCTTGCTCTCGATAGCTGGCCACTTGCACGCATCCTTCTTTGGCTGGGCCAAGCAGTACCCAGCATATCCCTCAGATACTGGGTTACCGTTAGCAGCTCGGTCAGTTGCTCCTTGACCTCGGTCTAGTATAAGCGTTTCTCTGTTGTTTCCCCAGGCCAGCACATTACCAGATGTGGCGTCCGCGCTAAGCTTCATTTGACCCACCTGCCAAAGAGACTTTACCAAGGACTTCCTGCTAAAGAATTAGGTAAGTACTTTCCTTTTACGTTTTGTGATCTGTACCAGAGCAGATATGAGGGAGATTAGTAAAGCATTAGAGAGTCTAGACAACAGGACGAAGCTTTGATGGAGTGAGGCAGACTTGATTACTGCAAAAGCAGTATCTGTTGAAGAGAGGGAAGCAACAGTAACTGGCAGAGCAGACCAGAGTGTAGCCAGACTTTTAAAAGTTATACGTACGAGACTGGTCAATGGCATCAACAGATACAATCATTCGGTGCAACGTACATCCGATATAAGTAATGTGCACTTTTATGTGATACAATTCAGTACAAAGAATCATAATCTAGTAAGGGTCAAGAGCAAGACGATAATGTCCTGTAGTGGCATTCCTTAATGACAGCGTTGGGATGTTCTTCAGCACTGTGGAAGATGGAATATACTGATCAATCCTTGATCGGTCATTTGGCTGGGCAGATTTGCTGGCAGCAGGTGAAATGTGCTGAATGAACTCTCAGCTGTGGCAGTAGGGATTACTGTGGTCAGAGGAGTGTGGAGGACGATATGGACGTTAGGGTACAGTCCAGTGGTAGCGAGTAGGGTAGGGTGCATCTGGCATCCTGATGGGTCGATGTTGTGCCTCCAAATTTCTAGTTGTTTGTCAGTTGACGAGTGATCGAAAATGAGACCCATATTCTTCTTTGATACTGCGTCGGGTGTTTTTTGCCAATTTGTATGGAAATATCGTAACCTTACCTATGTATGTTGCTACTGAATATGCAGGAAATTTATCTAAGTCAATTACGAAGTCATCAACACATAAATTACCGATATTGAGAACCGCAAAAGGACGGGACAGGAATGGAATGAATGCGGAGGACGGTGAACAAGAATGAAAAGAATATCTTTATTATTATCATTATCACTAGTATCATCATTAGTAGTAGTAGTAGTAGAAATAGTAATAGTAGTAGTTGAAGTAGTAGTAGTAGTAGTAGTGGAAGTAGTAGCAGCAGTAGCAGTAGTAGTATTGTTGTTAATGATGGTGTTACCAATACAGAAATCATTTTCGTCTCCCTCCCGTTCTTCCTGGTGCCGTCGGCGTCTATCGGCCTCCCGAAGGACCCATACCACACCTCCAGCCTCCAGGTCTTCACAGGTCTCCATAGAGAATGGAGAGACCTCTTGTTATGAAGATAGGAGCGGCCAGCCATTGTTCATGATAACATGAACACAATCCGATGGAAATGTCTAGAGTCTTGATGCATCCCAGAGGGGCTGGGGAGATGGACACTGGTTTCTGGGGGGAATGAGGGAGACATTATCTTCAGGGGACGGGAACCTTACCCCTGAGTTAGGAAGTATGACTTTCAAGGGGATGGGGGAGAGGCGTGACCATGGAAGGTGAGATGAATAGAACATGACTCTCAGCGGGAGGTGAGTAGGACACGGTTCTCGGAAGAAGGTGAAGAGGACATGACTCTCAGGGGTAGGAGAGTAGGACTTGACTCTTAGGGGAAGGTGAGTAGGACATGGTTCTCAGGGGGAGAGGAGTAAGACATGATACTTGGGGAAAAGCAAGTAGGACATGACTCTCAGGGGGAGTTGATTAGGACATGACTCTCAGGGGGAGGTGAGTAGGAAATGATTCTCAGGGGTGGTGATTAGGACATGACTCACAGGGGGAGGTGAGTGGGACATGACTCTCAGGGGAAAGTGAGTTGGATACGACTCTCAGGAGAAGACGAGTAGTATATGATTTTCAGGGGGAGATAAGTAGGAAATGATCTCAGGAGGAGATAAGTAAACCATGAATCTTGGAGGGAGGTGATTAGAATATGAACCTCAGGGGAGGTGATTAGGACATGAAATCTCGGGGGAGATGAGTAGGATATAATTCTCAGGGGAAGGTGAGTAAGGCATAATTCTCATGAGGAGAGGAGTAAGATATAGCTCTTAGGGGAAGGTTAGCATGATGTAACTGGGGGGGCGGGTTATGATATGCTTCTTGGGAAGAAGAAAAGGATTTCGCACTTTAATAATTTCGGCATCATCAGCAAACATAATCAGGCTATGAATCCACCACGTTCGGTAGACCATTACCGCGTATCAGAAATAGTAATGACACCAAGCCAGACCATCTTGAGAATGATCTCCTGATGTGTGTTCTCTGTCCCCTCCCAGTTAAGAAGCTGTCGTTCCATTTGAGTAATGCTCCTCTGACCCCAGAGTGGACGTCTTCCTACATCATTAGTCTTCTGTTGAGGCGACAGAGTCTAAGGTCTTTCGGCGGTCTGGGAATACACTACCTCCTACCCACCCATCCCTTGTGTCTAGGGTGTTGCTCACTCTCTCGTAGAAATCCAGCAGATTCGTCAGACAAGATCCTTTGTTTCTGAATCCATATAATTTCTCGCTTAAGTAGCTTATGCCAGTCAGATACTCCTCTGTCCCTTTCCTGATTACTTTCTTTAGTGTCTTGCAGGACATATTTGTTGGTGATACTTAAATACAGTTCTGGTGCTAATTCTCCATCATCCATTCTGTATGCTGGCACTTGGCTGATTCCCCTCCATCCTGTATAGAGCTTTCCCGCCTCTGAGGGGATCTTCAACAAATTTCTTAGTGGTCTTAAAGGAGTCCCTAAACACTCTGAGCAGATGTGGCATGATGACATCTGGTCCATGAGCTTTCATCTCCTTCATGAGCCTCCTCGCTTCCAGTGGATATGTTTTGATATTTCCTGAAGACATGTTCCTCTTCCCTGGCTGGTACCTCCAGGACTCGAGAGAGAAAGCCCTCTGGACCACTGTACTTAGCTTCTCACGTGTGATGCTCATCCGCAGACACAACTATTCCTTCTGAGCTTCTCCATTTGATAATTTGCCACTTGACTGCTGATTTGCATCGTATGAATTTGTGAGATAGTTTTAGTTTTAGGTATCCTTTATAATCATCAAATAAGTCACCTTCATAGCTCATATGTTCCTGTTTTCTTATGCAAATATAGTTATTTCTAGCCCTCGTATATGTTTCAAACGAGGCCTGGCTAACTTCCATCCCGTGAAACCATTCCTTCATTTCATCGTTGTCTCCCTCTCAATGAAGCCTACTGTTGGCACACACACCTCTACGCCCTCGTCGAAGATTTCACTAAATCTGTTACATATTGCTCGATGCCTCTCCATACCCAGCTTAAGGAAATCGACCCCCAAGTCTGTCTTTTTAAAGTAGGTACCTGAGGCTTCAAAGTTCCAAACCTTGATACTCTTATTTCCCATCTCGAGTCGACTTGTTTGTCTTCAAAGCAATTCTGTCTTATTGCATGAGCCCTCTGAAGTACGACATGATAGTTCCCCCTAAGTGGACATCTTTAGGTAATGATATTCTGTTCAGTTTCAAGACTACTGTGCATGAAGGGTACATGCAGTTCACCTGGTGTATCCTTTGATCCATGGCACAAAAGGGCCCCTTGCACTAGAAACTCAAACCTTCAATTGTTTCCATCTCTGAGCGGTTGTAAAGGTATCATTGGCTGTTCCTCAATATCTGAAGTTCCCAGTCATACGCATGTCATACATATCTTTTAACTTCTGCAAGTTGTGTGCGTGTGTGTGTGTGTGTGCGTGTGTTTGTGTGTGTGTGTATGTGAGTATTTATTACATTTTGTGTGTTATGGGGAGAGAGTTTTACACATATGTTGTCCCATCTCTTAACCTTGTTCGTATACCCTGTCTCAACCCCATGTATACACACTTATACGCACTCCGGCTTATACCAAGTAAATATCCATTGACCAGCCCCAAATGGGAGGAGGTACAGCTGGGTTGGCAGTGAGCCGGCTGCTCCCCTGTTCGGGACCAGAATCCGAGCCCGTTAGACTGGCGGAACGCAACGCTAACCACTGTATTACGAGGCCAGTGTGTATGTTTGTGTCGTGTATGATTGTGTGTGTGTGTATGTGAGAGAGAGAGAGAGAGAGAGAGAGAGAGAGAGAGTGTTAACAAATCACCGATTCATGCTGAGGGCGGCTTACAGTAATGCCATTACTATCTGCCTGAACAGTACTGGGAAGGAGCCCTGTTCTAGTGTGGCCCCGTCTCTTAAATCTTCTCTGCTATCACAAAACTTTCTAAACATTTCTATATCGTCAACATTCGCGATTTCGTTGCTTATTCTAATCATCCACCATGAAAATTGTTCTTTACATCTTTTCTAGCAATTTTCCCAGATTGTTTCTTGTTACGGCATCTTTCGTGGGACAGTTTGATGTTGACATCATCAAATTGGTTTAAAAATTTGGCTTTTGTGATCAAGTCACTCCTTACTCTTCACTCTTCCATGGTGGGTGAATTTATGACCTCAAACTTCTCATTATAACTCGGCTTCTATAATCCTCATATGATCTTTGCTGCCTTCTTCTGGACCTTCTCTGTCAGTTCACCGTGTTTCTTTAAGTAAGGTGACCAGACTTGAAAACCATACTCAAGTTCTGGCCGAATAAGGAATGTAGATAGTTTGCTGGATATTTCCTTATTCATGTACTTCAATGGATTTCTGATATTGTCAACAGAGTTATACATGGTGTCGACTCCCAAGTGTTCCACCTTAACTTATATTCTTGAAACTTATTTTCTAATAAAAATAGTAGCATCAAGGCTTTCTTTTATTGTGTCCCATCCTCATTACTCAACATTTTCTGGGGTTGAATCTCATCAAATGTGTATCAGACCAACTTTGGAGTTTATCTCGGTCAGGTTATAATTTGATGAAATCCTCCTCATTCTTATCCCCCTCAAGACCTTGGCATCACCTTCAAACATAATCAGGTATGAGTCCAGTTCTTCTGGCAGTCAATTACATAGATCAAGAAGAAGAACGGTTACAAGACCGAGCTCTGCATCACATCACTAGTGACACCAACCAATCTCGATGAGGCTCTCCCGACAAGTGTCTTCTTGTACTTTCCACCCAGGTAAATTTCTGTCCACCAAAGGAGTCTTCCTCGCATTCCTTCCCCATATAGAGCAAATTATCATCCACCCCACCCGTATCCCAGACCACTGTGACCACTCTCCTAATAGTCTCGATCTGTTTTTCACTAATCCTTCTCGATGTAGCTACGCAATTTTGCCCAAGTTGATTCAACTGACTAGTCTTATAAATGTATCTATTTTTAGGGCACACTACCCTCCAGGAGCCCCTTCTAAACGTAATTATTGGCACCCCAACAAAGCTGACGAGAATAACTTACGAAAATTCTTTTCTGACTTTCCCTTGATAGATTGCTGTATCTTATGTGGTGATGCTTCTGTCTCCTTCAAACGCATAACAGAGGTTATTGTTGCGGGAATGGAAGCATTCACCCCCTCTTCCTCCAAGATAATCGCTTCTTTTGATCTTTGGTTCAACCGTCCTTCGTTAAAGGCCATTCAGGCGAGGGAACACGTATATCGGGCTTGAAAATACACTCCATCCGCCGAATCCCATTTTTCATCTATTATTGCTCATGATTATTGCAAGTTCCTTTATCCAAAGTAAGAGTGATAATCTATCTTCGTCATCCACCGTTAGATCTTTCTGGTCTTTAGCTTAGGGCATCGCTAGCAACCTCTGTTACTCTACCTTTCCTTCACTTTTCCGTTCTGACGGTAATACAGCTCTCTCTCCCGTATACATGGCAACTCTCTTTGGTTTCCGTTCTTCTTTAAAGCTACCTTGGATGGCTCTAGCATATCTTCACCCCCTGATACTCCTCTTGCTAATCCAATGTCCTTCCCCGTAATCTCTCCTCGAATTGTTCAAAAAACTCTTCTCTCTCTGGATACAAGCAAGGCTTATGGTCTTGATGGCATCCATCCCCGTGTACTGAATCTGTGCCTCTGAACTTGCACCTGTGCTTGCTCGTCTGTTCCGTTTCTGTTTAAAAAGCAAAACTTTTTCTTTTTGGAAGCATGCGTTGGTATATCCCATGCCTAAGAAGGGTGACCGTTCTGGCCCCTCTAACTATCGTCCTGTTGCTTTGACATCTACCATTTCCAAAGTCTTTGAATCCCTCCTCAACTCCCATATC
>JAYMFT010332825.1:0-23247 GCA_038088735.1 Panulirus argus
ATATATATATATATATATATATATATATATATATATATATATATATATATATTGAATCTCGTGTAAAAACGAAAATGTCGTTGGTTATGGGAGAGAGCAATAAAATCTGATAGTTGTGTTTCCTTCTTTTTTTAAGACTTTTTGGCTAGAAATCATCACAAGAAAACTAAGGTGTTAACAGATGAACGGGCGAGAAAGACAAAGAGACAAAGGAACAGAAGTACACTCTCGTAACCTCAAATGGTTCGCCATTGGACAGGCATAGACAAGAAGAATTAAAGATATGGGGTGAGGTGGAAGGGATTCTGTATTTTAACGAGGAAAATTTAGAAGCTCATAAATCTTTTCGACAAGAATGAATGGTGGGGGGCAAAAGACTGCCGGAAAATTGAGAATACCAGGCAGGAGTGTTAGTAAAGGACCTCTGCAGTAGTTGTCAGGGACATTAATTTATTCTTCCACTTACTAGATGCTCTTAACACATTTACACAGTAAATATGACAAGACTAGATACTCTTAACACATTTACACAGTAAACATGACAAGTTAAGATAGTCTGCAGACTTTGATTACGCAACAAGGGAGGCTGTAAACGAACTTTCTGGATACCAAAGTGAAGGAGGGGTTCGACTGAGACTCAGATATTCATACCCTATGCATATACTGCTCAGAGAACCATCACGGTAGGCATTCTGGTACACGAATCTGCCCTTCCAGTTCCATATTTGTGGGTTCTGTTTCTATACCTGTTTAACATGCCCTAGCACTGCAAGGGATATCGCTGTCATACATAAGTTTTCTCATAACGTCTCATATTTTTTTCTATATTTTCCCATATTTGTATGGAGAGAGATTTTATATTTGTGGGCTGAATGCCAGAAGCCCGCGTGTGGGTGAGGCAGAAGGAAAAGATAGTTATCCTGGACCTAACAAGTGGAAGATGACAGCCACTGAAGCGCTGGCTCAATGCAAAGAGAGAGAGATGCAAACTTTAATGCACGTAGACGGAGAGAGGACTGATAGCAATCTGAGAAGTTAAGTACATGACAAAACGTAAGATATTTTTATCAAACTTGTTCTTGATAACGTATATGTTATACTGAATTTACATGGGGTAATTTCTGTCCTGTAAAGACAAACTAACCTTCTTTAACGTGACAGTACCAAAAATGATTTATGGAAAGCTGTGAGGTTATAGACAGATTTCTGGAAGAAATGAGCAATTTCTATGAAACAAATCACCCCACAAGGGCATCGGTTTGTGTTTTTACGACAGTGTGTGTGTGTGTGTGGTCCGTTTGTTGTCGCAAGATCTCTTGCCTGACGTGGGCGGTTATCCTCTGATAACCTGTTCCCACTTTCTTCTTCTGTGGTCCTCACCTTGAGAACGAGAATCTGTCGATCATCCACTGTGGGTGGAAAAGAATATTCAAAAGCTTTTGTCTGAAAACCCCTGTAAATTATAAAGTGGGTAGAGGCGTAGTAGTAAGTTCAATGGGCAGGAACACATGCAACTTAAGCTAATGACTTGCGATACTTGGCAATCTCTAGTCCATGAGACAAATTCCTAAGCCACGGGATCTCTCACGAATGGGTGTCAGTCTGGAGTGTTTTCGTCTAAGAAGTTGAGAATGAATTCTACGAAGCATGTTGGTTAGTTGAGAGGCGAGTGTCTTTTTCCTCCATCGAACATGAGTTCGATAATGGGCTAAGATCTCCAAGCGAAACAGCTCTAAAGTTTTCCCCTTCCACGTAGCAAAGCCCTTTTTTTTCTTTTCGATTTTGAATAACTTACTCATTGGGACAAACAATAATGAATGAAGCAAAGGAAACGATATTTTCTTTTTTTTCAGTAAGTTAAAACGATGATACTAATTACCCCTTTACTATTCAGCCACATAAAAAGGAAACTACTGCTGAAGAATCGCCGGAGGTCAGTCAGCGGTGGTGTGTGCGTGTGTGTGTGTGTAGGGGGGGGATGGGCCTGGGGCTCGGCCAACTCCGGGTGCTAGGCTCCCGCCTGCGTCCTCAAGCTTTGGCTCTCCTCATCCTAGTGTCTTCGCTCATCTCGGCTCGCCAGTCACCTTCAGGTAAGGCAGCTCACATATTTTCCTAAAGGCATAGGAGGACTCCGGGTGTTGTCTTAGGGATGTGTGTCGAGGTTCATATATGAATCGTGTAGTGAAATAAAGTTTTGGTTGCCAGACAATAAGTCATAAAGGATCTGGTCTCACAGATGTGTCTGTATCCCGGCCCGAGGCAGTACCTGTGTCCTTGTACTAAGTATACCTGTACATTACCATTACTAGCAGATTCAGGCCTTCCGGACCCTAGTCTGCTCGCTTACGCTGTGAGGACGGTTGCGTAGTAGAATTACTCCCTCCCCGTCATTCTTCCTCTTCATTCCTTCCACATTCCCGGCACAATCTTTCTCCTCAACGCAAACATATTTGCCACGAAAATATATATATTATTACCCCAGCAGCAGCTGACGAAATCTACCTGCCAAGAAAATGGATGAATTATTGGCAACTATTATGTAGTTAGCCGTCGTCTATCAGGTAATTACCTCTGTGTGTCTACGGACACTGGCTCTCTATAATCTATCATATAGTACAATAATTTCCCGAAAATGTATCACCTCAGCAGCCAATAAATTTCTATCCTCGAAAGGAAATGGAGGGAGGGGGGGGGGATAGTCATCATGCATCTGGCAGGTTCCTCGGCGTTTCAACAGACAGCACAATATAGGGCTACAGACCGCCTCTTTTGTAGCAGAGTTAGCAGTACATAATGTAACACTATCACATTCATGGTTGGGTGAGGTGCAGGCATGTCTGACCACAGACTGAAGCAGTTATAAAATTTATTCGTCTCCATGTAATGTTTTTGTAATGTGGTAACAATACACTAGGTATTGACCCCTCAACGGAACTCCAGTCAAAAGCGTAAAGGCTTTCGAGTTAATGTAGTCGTGGGAGTGACCTCCTCCGTTTTATTTTACCTGCATCGTGCACTCGCTGTTCAATAAAGACTTTTTTTAGGTGTCACCCCACAATAATGTATGTGACTAATCTGTATGCCTGTGCTCAACAACATTCTTGCCGCTATTATATCATGGTAATTCTTGTAAAGTATTGTTATGTAATCATACGTGTTATGTTTTGGAATAGCTTTAAGGGTAGAATTAACGTTATGTTTCCCGCAGAGTGACTGTTATCTCTAAATTAAGAGACTTTTTGATATGAACATAATGTAACTTTGATTTTCATTTTTTCAAGCAAAGATCATGTTAAATAAATCAAAACTTAGCACTCTTTAGCTATTTCTGGTTGAATAACAACACTGAAAAGTCATGGACAGGAAAAATGTACTTTATCCGAGATGATATAGTAATGTCTTCAACACTTGTAAAGACTATTACGTATATTACTGACTTAAGAATTAGAAAATCTTACGGAACACTGCGCAACACTAATCCAATTCACAACGGATAAGCTGTCGTCAAATGATTGCCAAACAAATCCCTTTTCATGCATTATGTATTACGTATCAAAGAGCTTATCAAGAATTAAAGTACATTTGTTTAAACGAATTTCTGACTTTGAAGGAGAGCGTTTTAAGTCCGCGCCATAAAACTTTATTCAGTTATTTACATATTGTTTCCTGAATTATCTAATAACGAATGACGAATGCAAAACACCATTACTAAGTTTCTGTAACGAAAAAATTATGATGCAAACACATGCAATCAAATATCATTGAGGATATATTGCACTTCGTGCATATTTATTGTGTCGATGAATTAAACATAAATGAAACCATGGTCGAGTGTTCCGTAGAATATATCTTCTTGCGTGTTGGGCAGGTTGCAACCTTAATCAGGTAATCTGGTCAAGTCTTTTTCAAATATTTACAGCAGCTTAGTTGATTTACTGTAATGTAAAGGCAGTGTAGTAACTCATATGACAAAATATTATTAAACTATGATATGAAAGCAATGTTTTATCATTGGTTAATGCATGAAATACCTATTTCTCCTTTCGGAAGCTTTACTTTAAAGAACGCTAACATATCAAGACACAAATTCACTCCCTGAATCAGCTATAGATATTACTGTTATTCAGTTAAAAGAGCCATAACGCTAAATATTTCAAGGTTACAAATTGAAATATACAATGTATTAAAGAACATTAACGCTGCAAAAATATCGAAGTTCAGTGCTGTCACATAGGCTTACTTGTGGACACTGGTCGGTACTGTCCTTTTGTACATGCGTTCTGTGAAGTCCGCGCTCTGGTATACCACTACGTCATTCATGATTTATCCCGATATCAATCATAGCTTCTTTTTTTCGCTATGTGCTATAGTGACAGCGGTGGCTTACTCTTAGCCACAGTGGTTCCGTCTCGGATACCGTCTGGCAAAGATACGGTGTTTACGTCATAATAGTATTCCTTCCTGACACTGACACGCTTGTGAGATTTATATATGTGATTGTTTTTCTCTTACCCATAATTAATCATGTTTTCTCCATAATGCGATTTCAAGAATTTTTTTTTCTCCTAATACCCTCTTACATCTTAAACTTTCTTTCTTTTGGCATCATAATTTGTGATATATATCTCATTATGTGAAGACATATTCAACTTATTATTCGCGTATCTAAACTTTTCTAGCTTCAGTTCGTGATATTCTTGTTCTTCTATGAAGATTAGATTTGTTAATCTTCGTTGAACCGAATTTCTCTTTTAGTAATCTCAGAATATCGTGATCTTTTGAGATTTTCAATTTTTTCTCCTGGTCTAAAGATGTTATTTGTGGGTTTGATTAAGGTTTGCTACTATTAGAGATGTGATATTATTTCCTAGAGAGATTTACTTTGCCTTTTCATAATGTAATCTCTTGTTGTGTTGGTGGCGAACAGTGTTGCTGCTGTATGAGGACTGTGCTGGCGTGGGAAGCGTGGCGACGGCTCTCGCCCCCAACAGCAGTAGCAGGAACACCTTGCTCCTCGCCCTCCCTTGCGGCACCACCTCCCTCCCCGCCTCACAGGTACCTGACGCCGCGTCATCGGACTTTCCTCCAGTCGTTGTCGTCATGGCAACGTGTGACGTCATCAGCGTTGTGGCCTCTGCAATGGTAAGCAAAAGTAAGGGGGAGGAGGAGGACCCGCTTGTTGCCACCGCCTCGCTCATCCCAGTTCCCACCCTGAGAACCAGCTGCCGTCAATGGGCGGCAGGCTGGCCTTGCGCCCCAGCGATGGATCCTGTCAAGCGGCTCTTGGATCTCACAGTCTCGTGGATGACGTACCACTCTTGGTCGAAGGCGACGGTCCTGTACGACCACTCGCTAGACATCAAGGCCAACATCAACCTAGGTAAGTCCTGGTCTTGTGTATGTATGCCGAAGGCATCTTGGTGTCTCTTGAAATGATTAGGAATATTTGATAACAGACAATTGTGTGAAGGCTTAGGCTAGGGACAGGAGTGTGGTAAGTAATGGCAGGACATTCATAATGTTACAACGACGGATATTGATCTGGCAAGAGACGTTCCGTGTCTGCCTCATAGATTACAGCACAAATGAACGATTACGGATTCAAGAAAGCATTTTTCACAACAAAGAATATGTCGGAGAGGGAGAAGAACGAACGGGGAATGAATCAACGAGTGTCCTGTGTCTTAACGGAAATTTGGGCATAGAAAAGAGTGGAAAAAATAATGAAAGAATAAACATTCATTGAAATATAATGATCATGTACTATTTGTTATAACCACAGCAGTTTGTTTTCTTTCAGTGAAAAGATTCTTGGCCACCAGCGTCCGCTTGGGGACACGACTCTCGTTCAGGAAGATTCCTCAACAGGAGACGACTCCCGAAGCTTCCATAAGTTCGCTGGAGCCGTTGCTGGAGTTGGTGTTGGACTCGTGGGAGGACGAGGAGTCTCGCCATGTGGTTGTGATGGCAGACCAGCCAACTGTCACCCGCCTGCTGTCAATGGTATGGCAACACAGTACAACACTTGGGCTCTCCCGTAGGCCGGGTCATGCGCTGGGAAGTGCTTCGATGTAATGTATGTTATGTGTAGGCGTATACTTAAAGAGAGAAAGTAAAGGAGTATAACCAAAGATGAAGAGAGGTAGGGAAAGTACAGAAAGCGACTTGAAGGTAGGAGGGTCTCAAGGTAGAACAGACGAATGAAGGTAGGAGGGTCTCAAGGTAGAACAGACGAACTGAAAACACTCATAGAACCCGATGGGGGTAGAAAAGAAGACCTAAAGGTAGCACAGAGGTTCTGAAAGCAATACAGACGACCCAAATGCATCTAAAACAAAGAAGACTTATAACAGAAGACCTGGAGTTAGCCCAGATGACCTGACGATAACGAAGTGGAAGAGACGAAATAAGACGCAGATAATAGTTGTAGGAGAGTGGACATGGGGGTAACACTGACATGAGAGCAGGAATAGTGCACAGGACTTAGATATAACACAGTGGCATCACAGAGAACCAGGAGGTAACTTAAGAGCCTCTGGGAACGATACAGAGGACCTGAATGCAACAAGGCGAACCTGGAAGCGAAACAGACGGCTTGGAGGTAACAAGTAGGAGGACCTGGGAGGTGGGTAATGCATAGTACCAGGATAACTACAGGACTCGTGTGAGAGGGTACTTAAGTAACGATCCATGTTAAGTGTTACACTTACGGGAAAAACCAGCGAAACTTGCTACAGCAACGTGACCTTTGGTAGAACACACACACACACACACACGTGTATTGCCTCTTCTTTAAGGCTGGATGTCTTGCCTAATATTCACCACACCCTCGGACACTACACAGCTTGATGCACCTGCCCATAGCTTCCCTCTCGTCAATACACCCTCATGCTGTACTGTACAATCGCCTGTCACTCGTACTTGTCACACGCTTTTTTCCCCTACCATACTCTCCCCAGCACCACTTGTTACCCACCTCTGCTACACACACACACACACACACACACACACTCATACTTTAACATGACATTCCTGGAAAATTTAATATCGACTTATCGGTTATTTAGGCCACATTATACACACCATGAGCAAATATTGACACGTACGATTTGCCAAAACTAAAAACGAACTAATGACAGAGAAACAACAGCGAACAGGAATTTTCTATATGCAGTGATAAAGTGGGACGTGACAGATTGGCGTACATTTCAAGGTTCAGGTTTATAGACTGAGGTCTTGGGTGAACAGAGGTGAGATCTTATGACCTTTATTCCTGCACTGTTTCGTCTTCTCCAGAGAGAAAGGCTTTACGAAGAAGGTTTTCTGCGCAAACCGAAACTTTATAGACGTTGTAGTAGTGTAATTACCTGTCTGTACTAGACGGGGATTGATCTACTGATTGATTTGTGCCGGTAACCCCTAGGCTGATTTACTGTGCACCCCAAGCTCATCCTGGGAGCGGTAGCGCAAAAGGATTACAGAGGTCACAAAGGGTCTTAGCCAGACCCTAGTGGATTAATATTACATACGTTGTTACAAAGTTCATTAATAATATATTGGGGGAGATCTGAACCCGTATGTCTCTATTCATGATAACAATCTTTCTTGATCAATTTCAAGATCTCTGACAGCGAGAATGAAAATGACAACAGTGATTGTGATTGGCTAATCTTCACGTCTACGAGTGACGACGTCACCAGCGCATTCACCCCTGCCATTGGTCATCGTGTGTACTTCGTCAACAGCCCACTGCAACTGGTAAGTCTGGCGCCTCCTGCTTAAATGTAACAGAAGGATTTGTAAGAAGTTTCCATCTTCCATAAGCGAAAAAGCATACATGTGTTTATTTACTGTACACAAAGTCTTATTTGTACATGACAGGGAGGAAGTTCTACACTCGTGGGGCCCTATCTCCTGACCTTTCTCTACTATTATGCAATTTTTTAAACACTTCTGTGCTGTCCCCATTCACTCTCACATATCTCAGTTTATTTCATTCATCGAACACGAACACTCTTACAATATAAAAGTCCTTTATACCCTCTCTAACACGTTTCTTCATTCATTGCATGCAATGGCCTCTGGTTGTTCTGTCCTTGCATCTTTTGAAGAACTGTTCTCTATCTCATTGTCATCAGGTCACTCCTCACTCAACTCTCTCCGTGGTGGGCAAATTTAAATCCTCGAGCCTTTCCTTATATCCTAACTTTTAATTCCGCTGTCATATTGGTTGCCCTACTCTGGACCTTCTCTTAATTCTTTGCTCTTCTTTAAGTGCGGTAACCAAACTTGAAAAATATATTCTAGTTTTCACCGAAAGGAGGATGTGACCAGCTTTGGGTACAGGAGTTCCTATCAAAGTTTATCGTCTCCTTCCTTATTCTCCTGCGTTCCTTCCTTGTCTTCCTTTACCCTTCTCTTTTTGGCTATCTTTGGTACCGCTTTTATCTTCACAACACCTCCCTAAGTCCTTACACTTCTTGACAATACATTATTTACTCACATCTCTCTCTTTTCCACGTTTTCCTCTCCATTTGCAGCTAAATGTACTCATACTGTCTCTCTTATGCAGAATTCTCTGAACGACGGAGTGCGTCAGTGATCTATATTTAGGATGCAGAATTACGTTTCCAAATTTGTTCTTGGAGGAACTGCTTATCTCTGTGTAATTTCAATAGTTATATCTCCTCTTGAATCTGCTTTCCGTCTTGGTCTTTTGTGCGTGATTATTATTGGTGTGCTACGAGGGGAGAGTCTTACACTCATGTTGCCCTGTCTCTTAATCCTGTTTATATGCATCAAGTTTGTGTGTGTGTGTTCACAAAGCAGTCTATTTACCTGTGCATTAATCTACTTACCTACACAGACAAAAAAAAAAGCAATATCCAGCACTCACACAAAACGTATAGTATACTACAGGTAATATTGCAGGGTCTGAGAGATGGAGCGGAGGAAGCAATGCGTACCGCCGCAGCGCTAGCCAGAGACTCAACCACATGTCGGGACACGGCCAAGGTAACGCATCAAGAACCTTAGCGCCTTCTTACAAACAGTGTTGGAATAATACATTTATATACTCACTGGCCTTACTATCTGGAGGATAAAGAAATTGCTGCCAACCTTGGCACACTGGGAGCCACAGTGAGGGAACACTCTGTTCCTTAACACCCTGACGAATGTGTTGGTAATGGAGTGTTTTTTTTTTGGGGGGTGGTGGTGACAGGCGGACCCGGTCACCGTGTACGTGAAGCCGCCGGACTACTGGGCCCTCCTGACGCCTCCTGTGGTACCGGTAGAGAAGGCCTCCGCTCAGCCACGCCTCGTCCCCGTCTACGCCTGGACGCCACCACCGCCGGAGTTCGCCATCACCACCAACAGCTGGTACACGGGAAGGCTCAGGGCCCTCTCCACCCACGAGCAGTACCAGCTGCACGGCTCTCACCTCTTCGTGGCCACGCTCAGGGTGAGTAACACACTTCGATGTGGTCACTCTCGCCATCAGTACTTCACAGGGTCTGTACCCATCACCCTGAGTTGGTCATACTCATCCCAAAGTGTGTGAAACACTCTAAGAGACTACGTAACATGTATTTGCTTCTGCTGTGCCGCCTCTCTGCCACAGTGCTCATACTAAATCACTATATTTGGCATATTGTATACATACAAGTCCTCTGGGTCACATTAGGGCTCAGAATCTCACTAACATGTTCAGTGCATTACGTTGTAACCGCATTACAAACACAGACACCTCACCAGTGTCTAATTGTCTCACACCAGTGTACCGTCTCTCACCAGTGTCTCACCGTCTCTCTCCAGTGTTCCACTGTCTCTTACCAGTGTTCCACCGTCTCTCACCATTGTTCCACTCCCTCACCAGTGTCACCGTCTCTCACCAGTGTTCCACTGTCTCTTACCAGTATCCATGTGTCTCACACCATTGTCTCATTTCTCTCTCCTCAGGGCGAGCCATTCATCAAGCCTCTAAATACGACCTCAAACGACAGCAACATGTGAGTACATCTGAGTATACGCAACCTCTTATGACCTCATATGGTGAGTACAAGTGAATACATGAGACCTTAGATGACCTCACATAGTAAGTACAAGTGAATAGTTGTTTACAGTTCAACATTTTTGTAAACCGAACCTTATAAGTTACAACTAGCTACGTAAGTTGGTGTACTGGATCCAGTGGCTATTAACAGCTAATGGTCACTTACCCAGAATCTCTACCATACATCAAACATTCTAAGAAATACATGCATTATGTATTGGAAATTCAAAATAATATTAGGAACCAAAACAAGAGGTAGAGGTCGCTGTACTGAATGAAAAGGACGGTGCATGACCCAATGAGATTGCATTAAAGTACGAGATGAATCTAAAATTTAACCTTCAACGTCTCAAGGAAGAAAAAGCTCACACTTTGATTTACCATAATGGAACGACCAAGTAGTGGAACCTTTGAAGTTAATGCACCTTGCGATTAATCAGAAATGGGCCGGCGCACACGTCTCTGCAAGCGGCGAGGGCACGAAAGAAAACACAGCAACGACAACTAAGGAAGGTATACTTTGGCCCAGATCTCTATAGGTATAATCGCTCGTTGCAGCAGAAGGCAGACTGCAAAGACGTAGCAATTACCACCAGCTTCATTTGCAAACGAGATAGCCGTTATTAGGCTGACTACGTTATAAGTCGATGGCCTTCAGTGGAATTTATTCGAATTCAGCCAACGCCATCTACACAGCTTACTTGCAGTCCTCACATTATAACAAACTACGTAATTTTAGTGAAGGATTTATCTACCCCCATTTTCAATAAGTACTCAAAGCGTCCTTTAGATGGGTTCATATAAATGTTCATTTATTACGCACGAACTTAAATAATTCCTCAAGGTCGTTTATCACCGTATAAATATGTGCGTGTGTACAGGTGTCAGAATGCATAATGTGGGAGGCTCCATAAACAGACGATTGCTCCTTGTTCCAAGAGTATACTGCATGCTGTGAGTACTGGACGTACCAGCAACTTATACCGACTCTCGATTGTGTTCTTAAAACTTGCTGTATTGCGGCAAACAAATGAGCTGGCTAGGCTCTCCTTGCCAGCACGACTTCATCATTCTTCGGCGAGCGAAGGCTGTCAAGAGCGGTTCCTGTGTGGACAAGAACCAAAATATATGTACCCAATTAAAGATAATGATTTCAATGATCTTTCAAGAGGGTTTATACTTTAAAAAAGTATTCCCTTTAATTCGTAGGGAACTGTATAATTCTGTAAAAAAATTCAGTAGTTCAACAAAAGTCCACTTTGTGTAACAGCGTTCCTGTACAAAGTCATGCAAGTTACCATCTTTCTCCGTTACTGCACATCCTCACCATGTTACAGTTCTCGCTCTTCACACACACCGTAACCTTTTACAGGCTGCAGGTAAAGGTTCATCCCCAATCAATTACCACAGTGGAGACACCACTGCAGGAAATCTTCATTCAGCTGACACTCTAAAACACACCGAGTCACTTCACTAGAAAAAGTCGTTCACTCAGATGTCACACTGTACTGAGATAAATCACTGAGGCAGATCCTTGTGGCAGATGACATACTCAGCTGTGACGAATTCACTGGAGCAAAGCCTTTCCTCTGGTGACCCACTCTACTGAGCCTGTTCATAAGTGCAGATACACACTATTCGGCTAAAACATCGTGGTGAGAAACATCACTCATGTGACAAACTGTATAGACACATCCCCTGACCAGAAACATCACTCGGATGAAATACTTTACTGAGACTACATCTGTGGAGGAGGCGCTGAGGTGAAACACTACTGAGACACAACACAAGCTCTTGAATTTGACCTATGCAATCACTTCCTACCATCCTGGTTTTTCAACCAGTTCCTTGTCAACATCATCTCGACCGTACGAAATAATACGGTTTAAGGACACGGAATCTGCAGAACAAAATCGGTAACATTACAGAAAAACATTTGAAAAAAAAAATACCCATAAAAGTACCTTGACAACCTTTACTATTACGCTAAAAAATCCATTGGTGGTAGGGTATTGCAGGTATAGCTGGAGAGAAGAATAAGAAGGGCGATCGAAGTGACCCAGCGCCATATAAAAATGGGTTAGGTCTGTGTGGAGGCACATAATGGTTAACGACCTGGACGGGTCGCAGTGGAAGAAACACACCCATACCACTGTACGTTCTGCCCTTAGCTCTGGCAGCCAGATACATGGCTTATAAAAGCGTTGAATACCATCGGTTTCTAGAACTTCACAAACTCTACTAGTATCAATCACCCGGATTGGTCGTGATGTTATTAATGCTTCTCTTGGGTCTACGCGTCCGCCCGTTTCCATTATAATGTCGTCTTTCTACAGTCAGAATACAGTTTGATTCAACCAGAATGTAGAAGGGTTGTAGGAAGAAGATTTGATGAAAGTAGGAGGTATTATCATACCGGTCAGTCCTCGCGTTAATGGTCTCCACACAGAAACTATGGGAAGCAGCGGTATGACACGGATAACGGCCCCAGACTTTAATAGAAGGGATACAATGAAATAAGAGTCAACAAACCTTTAACAATGTGGCCAGAGGAGTATACCATGGCCTTCAAACATCATATATTTTAATTCCTATGAAGACGATAATGGACTGCAACATGTTACCTCACCATGAATCACAATCGCTATAATCGAATGTACAACAAATCAACATTTTCTTGATGATACTTAACAACTTCCTGGAAGCTCGCTTAATGAGCTGTCATTATAATCATATCAGAAGTACGCAACCATTTGTGTACATCCTGTAAAGAGTAATTGTGGTACTGAATGATTACTATATTATCACCGAAATAGTTGGAATAGATTCAGAAAACTTGAGAGAACAAATGGTTGATACCGTGAGTTTATTATATCCTTTCCCTAACGAGGTTTCCTAACAGCAAACTATGAGAGAAACCTTGAAAGTATGGAATGTAATGCAATTAGACTCGGTGACTCAGTAATGGCGATGAGTGGGTCCCGTACGTAGGGTCTTGATTTTTTTGAAGTCTCTCTCACGCCTATGTTCGGAAAGCTATATCAACGATTCTAAGTGAAGTTAACAAAAAGTGGCGCCGTTGAGGAGGTTTAACGATGTTTAAGAGTAATTTCAGCTCGATAGGTTAGCCTGACACGACGCATGCATCTCCTTACCACAGGGCAGTGGGTGAAAGAGGCCAGACGTCTTCTCCTCCGCCGCCATTGCCTGCCCACATCACCTGCCAACAGCCGCGAGCCTTCACTGGCTTCCTCGTCGACATGTTAGACGTCCTCAAGTCCTACATGAACTTCACGTAAGTACTGTAATCCGTTATTTCTGTATTATGTACTTTTTATGTAATCATTCATTCCTTTCATGTCTTTTTTACAAAAAAAAAAAAAAAACACGAAAGTTACGCTAGCATGACACCCGGAGGTTACCAAATTTTTCAACTGAATTGAGAAAAAATGATTTAGCTCTCCAAAAATACGGCAGATTTTTGTGTGGTTCTTTTGAAATTATGGTTCACGGGAAGACTGCATTTACTCCCAACACATTTCTTCATATAAATCAAATCTCTTTCCTCTCCTGTTCACGTTAGGTGTTACCTAAGAAAGTTTTTAACGTAACATTTTCGCATCTTGTCAACTGACTATATATTTCCTGAACGTTAAAAGACTATGCAGTATATTTTCGTTCTTCTTCAAATCATGAAATTTGTTATAGTACTAACACTTCCCTTTCATAGAAATGTATCAGAAGTCGTGTATTTTTTCAGTTAACATCGTCTACATAAGCACTAGAAAAGATTTGTAATGCCATGATTTTCTGTAATATTTGTGTTTATTTATATGAGTATGTACCTGTCTAAAAATTAAATATCACTATTATTATTATTATTATTATTATTATTATTAATATTACTGTTATCAGTTATTAGCAGCAGTGGTAGTGGCAGTATTCTAACCAAGGCTTATGGACAATAAAATCACTCTTTAATCTCTTCGATCAGTTGCCCTCTGAATTCAAGAATGTCTTAAGTGTTTTCTAAGAAAATGCACTCTGATGTATACCAAGCCCAGAAACACTTGTCTTAGTGTTTACTAAGGCAATGCGCCCTGATGTATACCAAGCCTAGGAACACTCAAAAAACACAAATATAACTGTGACATTAAGTGACCGCTGGTGCTAATGTACAACCCAAGCGTTGGGGTGTATGTGCAGTCGCTTTCCAATCATCGAGGAAAGGCTCTAGAAAAATGCTTTTACCTGAAATGAGCGGAGATCGCTGGTGCACGAAATCACTGGCGCTGTTTGACGAAAAGTTAGCAACTTTAAACTTCAGTCCGACGGTAGAACCAAAGATGACAAGAACGAACCTTGAGCACAGCGGTTACGACCGTTAAACAAGACGCTACGACCATACGGTACGACTACGGTACGACCCTTTGGTCCTTTGAAAGCCTAGTCTTTAACCGGACCCTTGAGGGGTCAGGTCAAATGGCCAGAGCATCAATCTCAAGGGTCGTACCGTCATGCACAGGGGTTATACCGTCGTGCTCAAGGGTCGTAACGTCACGCCCAAGTGTCGTACCGTCTTGCTCAAGGGTCTTTGTACTGTCGTGCTCAAGTGTCGTACCGTCGTGCTCATGGGTCGTAGACGTCGAACCCAAGGGATTAATGGAAGGGCTCAATCCCAGAAAATAAATCCAGTTTTCTTTGCACAGCATTGACCTCAGACTGATGAATCATGAAATCTAACGGCATTCACAGCGTTAGTCAAACAGAAGAAGAAAAAGCTAAAAGAACTGCCACTGAAAAAAAGCTAAAAGAACTGCCACTGCAGTTCGTGACGGCTAACATTAATTCACATAACACGCCACCAACCTCGTAGAGGCGCGCTGTACTGGTTCATCACATTGTCCGTTCACACGCAAGGGGTATTAGCATCCAAAAATACAGGCTGTCATTTGCATGTAGACGGATGTGTTCGTAGGTCATTTGGTTATATCGGTGCATAGAATTATCTTTTCATGTTTATACGCTGCTGTGAGAAACATTCACGCACACACATACACACGAGATGGTGCCCCTACGTGTTTAAACTCCCTCCCAGTATGGTACAAGTAGGTAACTACACACACACACACACACGCACACAAGCAAAAAAAAAAATAATAAGTTTATGCACATACACAGATTTTATCTTTCCGAAAAATGGAACAGAGAAGGGGGCCAAGTGAAGATCTTCCCTCTATGGCTCTGTCTTTTGTTCTTGACGCTACCTCGCTAACGCAGGAAGTGGTTTCAAGACACTTTTACTACACGACTATCAAAAACGATCTAATCCTTTAACAATTCACGATTAAATTCTTTTTCCCCCAATAACGGTAAAAAACAAAGAAAAAACAACTAAAAAGCCTTAATTAAGACTCAGAAAGTGTAGATGGGGTTACAAGAATTTTGGGAGAACAGAAACATTGCTCAATACCAGATGGGAAACAACAGAAATGTTCAGGAAATTGATGAACGAAATCGCATTTCGTATAATGACGTAAATAACAGTAAATCACACGTGCTAATTAATATGCAAATGAAATAACTATTTCTAGTTCCTAGCTGTATGTATAATATGAGAGTATTTTTAAACCACAGTCACGCAACGAAAAGAGTTCTGATGCCGAAAATGTATCCAGCACTTGTATGTTACGCAGAAGTCTACCCGAGACAGGTAAATGATGTAGCCATGTTCCCGATACAGGCACACATGATATAGGACTGTCCTCACTACGGACACATAATACAGGCCTGTCCTCACTACGGACACATGATACAGGACTGCTCTCGGTACAGGTACACGCTGTACGAGGTGTGCGACAACTCCTACGGGTCGCTGAAGGATGGGAGGTGGACGGGCGTGGTGGGCGAGGTCATGTACGCCCACGCCCACATTGGTCTGGCCAACCTTGGGGCCAACTACGCTCGCAGCCACGCTGTCTCCTTCCCGAAGGTCTCCACCATCTACGGCGGTGCAGGTCAGTGCAGTGCAGGTCAGGAGAGTGCATGTCAAGGGAGCTCAGGTCAGGGATATGCAGGTCAGTATCGATCATGTCTAGACCTTAGACCAGTGACACCATGGTCTTTCATGGCTGACCCGTAGCACCCAGAGGGCCAAGATTTTGTATGTAAGTACTTCATAATCTGGGCAAGACTCTTAAGATGCCATGTCACCAGGGATCATCATGAAGCGTCCTCGGACCACAATCAAGGACCTCCTGGCCGTCTACTTCTATCCCTTCTCCGTCAACGTTTGGGTCTGCATGATGGTCTCCATACCCGTGGCTGCCATCGCCATGTACTGCGCCACGCGTCCTCGCCGACGCCTCCGACAGTTGCTGAATCGATGCCCAGCGGTGCTCTGGCCACGCAGGCACACGCCCACAGTCCGTAAGACAACAAGAGGTCGGACTCCGATAAGGATTACGATCACAAGGCCCAGTGCGGGGAGCACAAGCAGCCAGGAGCCCAGGAGAAAGCTTCCGTCGTCGAAGTCTCCGCTCTCCTCGACGCCTACCCAGCGGCACCAGCAGGTAAAGTCTCCCACCAGTTGTTCACTGCTTCACTAAGCCTCAACTCGCTACACATTTCGTACCTCACACGTCCCTCTGAAACGAGTTAACTGTGACACATCCAGCTTCCCGTGAACCCTACTTACTACTTGGCCAGCTCCCACTAGCACCACTAAATGGGCAGTGCCTTCTGCCCACGACTTGCAGACCCGTCCCATACAACACCACTCCCTTTGGATGAATTAGGTGGTGATAAGACGTAATACTGAAACAGGAAGGAAGCATATGAACACAAAATACGAAGCTTTGATGCAGATCCTCATGGCATTTACTCATGTTACGATTGTTCAGAGATGAATATACACCTGATCTGTTCAGTACTGAGATATATTTTCCGTGTGTGGATCACACACACACACACACACACACATATATATATATATCCTTCCACCCAGGAGAATTCACCCGGTTACGGTGGAGAGGACAAAGCGCCGGACGGGAACAACGAAGCAGTAGTACTCAACTTAAACACAAAAGAAAAGGAAGATGTGGCTCAGTCCTTCTTCAGCGGTGTGTGGTTCGCATCCACAGTCCTCATGCAGCAAGGTAAGCCCAGGCATGTGGCAAGGTGACATGTACAGTCTTGCCAAGGGGCAGCAAGAAGGATTCAGCAACGGGGTGAGTCAGGTATGGATACATAAGCCATAATCTTGAGCGAAGTACCTCAGTTGTACAGTAGCAAAGTAACTCAGATTCTTCATGATAACCCAAGATACGCAAGTAAATACAACGAATAACGCAAGAAAAAAATATTTATCTTGGTGTGAAATACTACACTACTACTACATAGATAGTAGCTATGAGAATGTGAAACGGGAAGTTTAGACAGTCTTGACACAAATTCTCGACTGAGAGTCGGTTCAGAATAGACCAATTATTGATGGGGTTTACTAACACGCGGAGAGGGAGTTTTACACTCTTGTTGCCCAGTCTCTTAAGCTTGTCTATATGTACCATGTCTTTACTCCATTGTGTGTGTACGCACACATACCCTAGCCTAAGGCAGATACCCATTTATCGACCAGCTCCTTGGTTGGGTTTGGGCCGACCGCCGTGCTCGGGATTCGAAACCATGCAGGTCCGACCCCTGGTTGGCAGGAAAGCGTAGCATCCACAATGACCTGTCCCTGTTGACAGGTGATACTAATGACAATAACCATTATCAACAATAGCATTCATCTCCACTCGCTGCCACAGAACCGCAATTAAGCAAATGGAAATCAATGAACAAACTCTTATTACGGTGTCTTTGTGCCGTCAGAGGCTGTTGTAACATAAGTTAGCACAATAATGATGACAAAAAGGAACGTAATTAACGCACTATCGATAAACTATAAAGAGTGTCCTCTGCTTCGAAAAGAATGAACCAGTTGGTTTGTTATGAGCTCCCACTAAAACTACGTCCTAAACATTGTTTTTGGAAGCGCCAGGTCTCTCCATGTTCCCCCAAAGCACGAGACCTTGTCTTAAGACGTTCCGCTCTCACGTCTCAGGCCCTTTTCTGGCACGGGTTTTTGTCTTAAGACGGCCCGTCCGCAGGTTTCTCCAGGCCCCAGCCTGACGTGAGCTCTTGTCCTATGACGGTCCGTTCTCATGTCTCTCCAGGTACAAATCTGGCACATCTGTAGTCTTAATACTCGCACTCACGCAGCTTATGTTCGGAGGAAACAGGAAGGACTGAGTGAAGAATGGCATAGGGTGAGGGCAAATGAAGCTAGGGGAGTGGAAGAGTAGTGAGAGGTATTTGCGGAAATTGTGCTTAAATTGTGTTCAAGTATATGATACACGAAAGGTGGAATGTGGACTTAACGAAAATCTTTTTTGCAGGCCAGGAAGTCGTGCCCGAGACGGGTCCAGCTAGGCTAGTGTTCGGTACGATGTGGGTAGCGGCTGTGGTGTTGTACGCTGCCTACACCTCCAACCTCGTCTCCTATTTCACCGTCACCAAGTAAGCAGAGAGAGAGAGAGAGAGAGAGAGAGAGAGAGAGAGAATCAGGTATCGGATGAAAGAGTAACGAAAATTTTGAAAATTTAAAAATCCAGATTTTTACCTAAAATAACGTGTGATCATAGAGGTATCCTTAACACCTGAAGAAATTGTTAAATTTCTTCGGGTGATGGTTACATATTGACAATGATGGTGTTTATAATCCTGGTGGTTCGTAAATCTAAAAGCCCAATTAACGAAAGCAACCATCTCAATGTTATGTTCCATTTTTTGAGGCTTCCCTTCAAAATGGATAAGGTACAGTTGGAAGTGAATAACCTGCTGTGTAGATAAGCCTGCAGTTTGAATAATAATGATAATAATAATGATAATAATAATCATTATTATTATTATGATAAATTTTTCATGTACTTCCCTACATCTGTATGCAAGTCAAATTCTAAACATTGAGAACGAAAATATATTAAAAACACAAGACCCTTAACGAAAAAAAAAAAAATCAGGTACAGATCCTGATCCCATGTACTATGGTTGTCTGTTCCACGAACTTGACGATGATGTGTTGTGTGAACGTAGGATAAGTACTAATTCCTGTTTGTCAGACTGAATGAAGCTGCCGTTCATTTAGTAGAACTTTCTGTATGGCAGAATGTCTCTGCCGTTCACCGACTTGGAAGGGCTGGTGAAGAGCGACTATAAGTTCGGCACGCGGCAGGGCTCCGTCTACCTAGACAACATGATGGTCAGTACGTTTCTCATGTATATACATAAACGTACCTCTTATTATACTCACTTGTTCATTGCTTTTGTAATTATACCTAATGAAGTATACGAGAATGAATATTTCGATCCATATAAGCTATGATGACAATGCTTTTGTGACCATACATAATGAAATATTAATTTGAATATTTCGCTTCAATCTGTCTTGTTTTTGGGTCACAATGGACTTTTACAGTACGTGTATCATTGATTAATGGTATTAAGTTAGACACCCTAGGTTCAGAGAGAGAATGTTGGGCTTGTCTGTCCACATCTCGCCTCTGATAGGGGTATATAAACGATTTAAAAACCACTTTGAACTTTGGTCAACGAGTATTGAGCAAAGTTTGCCACTTGGAGTTTGATATATGTGTTTGTGCGTGTTCTTGGTACAGACGTCGAATACTGATGTGTTTAAGGCGGCCGGGTCTAAGCTGGAGTCCTTCGGGGAGAGCGTCCAGATGCCCAGTTACGAGGATGCCATCAAAAGGACACTTCAGGGGTCCTACGCCTTCATTGGTGACTACGTCGGTGAGTCCTACCGTATATAGAGGTGTTACTTCAATCTCTGTCCATAAGTGTGCCAACCAGTTTCGACAGAGCTGCAAACCTCACAAAAACAAAGCAACTCAGATCAGTCATTCGGCAGCCTAGCCACCACAAGCATCTTCTCTCGCACGATAAAACTAAGAATTCTGTTCAACCTTACTTTGACGATTGCACTCCACGAACTTCATCTCACTTTCCCTCCCTCCTTGCTCTTGTTCTTGTTGTCTTTCTCACACTGAACACATTTCCCCCCTTAATTCGGAGCTACACAGCATCTTGGAATGGGGAAAACAGTAACCTAGTTTTTAAAATACTAACGCTACTTCTTCCTATTATCTTTCTAGATATCTTTAGTTTCCCAGTTCAGTTGCAATACCACAATTCAACCTTGTAATAAACACAAACGTGGTGGAAGCAACCATTATCCTTTACTCTGCTCATGGTAACCCCACATAAACCACACTGCCAGTTATGTTTCCCAAGTGTGGCCAAGTGCGAGAGATAAAACCACCATCTCGTTAGCTGAGCCGTTGATCAATCATAGCTTCCACCGCTCGTTAAAGGGGGAGTTGGTTAGCCCGTCAGGACTAAGGAACATGCCCGTCTATGCTGTCAATTAACTAGCTTCGTTACCTTGGTCCAGCTGGGACGGGGGTAATTATCTTCAGGCTTATATCATGCAGCGGACCGATGCTTCTTCATCACACACGCACCAGTCATGGAGGTACTACCGAGTATCAGGCGGTTTGAGGCCGGTGGCGTAGTGAGCCAGCACTTCAGTGGCTGTCAAGTTCTCCTTCCTGGCCCAGGATGCTGTCTTTTCCTTCATCCTCACATACACGTTGCTTGCAGGCAATGAGTCCACAAACACACCCTCCCATATCTCACACATACATAACATTCACCAACACGATCTCACACGACTCTCCTCAATTCTAAATTTCTTCTGCGGTGAATTCTACACGCTAACCTTCTGTCATTATATCATCATTGCACAATAAAGTTTATGAGATGGGGCCATACGAATGTAAAGAGCTCTCTCTCCCCTCTAATGGACAAATGGGTAATTACAGCTTGTGTCATATGTTGGAAAATCCGATATATCAACAGATTACAGTCCTGGCTCTTTGACAGGCGTGAGCTTATTCTTGTACATTCTACATTACGGAGAACTTAAGCAGTCCGCCATGGGGCAACGTATCAGGCATTGTCAAGGCGTCCACGAATGTCTCTATTATACTATATTACTCCTTCAGTCCTTTTAGAGTTTATTTTTTTAAGACTGAAAGCATTCAATCTTTTTCAATAAAAGGAAGTGTTCTTATTCATGGCAATATTAATGAGTATTTTTAGACGAACATATTTTTCTTAAACTGTTGCTGAGGAAATAGAGGCAAAGACCTTTCCTGTTACGAGAGACCTGCGAAGGAAGGTCTCTGAGGTGGCCTATACTTCTGTCCATCGTAAAGAAAAGGTCAACACGCTCTTGACCATTTCCTCATACTTAACTAAGGTCTTCATCACAGTGCCTACACCTCTGGAATCCTCATTTCATCGCCTTATCCCTGCGTGTTGAGAGATAGATAGATAGATAGATAGATAGATAGATAGAGAGTCTGGTTAGCACTTACCTCTGTAAGCAAAGTTATCCTAGATTAGCACGAGAGGTTTTCTGAAAACAATTAGCAAATCAGACCCTCCCAGGGGCATCATAGCTTACGAGTTCATACACCTGGCGTCCATTCCTTCAAGACTGTATCCGACACAAACACTTATTTCGTATGTGAGGTAATTCCTGTCTGTATTTGTGATGGGAGTGTTTGTGTGTTTCCCGCCAGTGCTGGACTACTACCAGAAGAAGGACTGCGACTTGGTTCTTCTGAAGCAACAACTGTTCGAGACGATGAGTTCCTTCGTTCTGCCGCGCCACTCTCCAATCCTGCCCGCCGTCAACTACTAGTGAGTGTTATTACCCCTCTTCCTCCCTCCTGGACACTCCCTGCTCGCACTCACCCATTGGTCAGTGTTTATTGTCACTTATCCACCGCTGCCATCACCAAACCCTCCTCGTCTGTTGGTCAGTACTGTCATTGCCCACTTCCCCTCCCTCACCTGCTTGCCCTCTGCCAGTTATTGACTGCCGTCTCCCTCCTACATCACTCTGTCGTTGCCTACCTCCTCCAGCCTCGCCCCGTCGCTTCGCTGCTCTCTCCCACGACACGTCGTCCTCACAGATCCGTGTAGAAGAGCTTCCCTGACCGTATCAAGACTTAATGTCAGCTGCCAAAAGATGTTACCATTCACTCATGATGATGTGTGATTCTACCACCTCTCTATTTTTGCCATTAACCCCGGCCTGTCCTCTTCGTCAAAGACATTATTTATTCAGAGACAATGCACCATCTGTTAATGGGCTAAACATCAAGAGGAAAACAGATGTGACTGTTTGTCCTTGAGCAGCCAGCGTTCTTGTGTGCGATGCACACAAAAGCTGTGACCTGACAACTGGTAACGCTCTGGAAGTTATATACATAAAGATGGGTCGTGCAGTGTTCTGTGCTCAATATCAATCCCGTTTTAGATGAACAAAATGTTCATGATGGTTACTGTAAACCATTTTTTCTCCCCAAACCCTTCCTTCATTTAGTTCAATATACAACATATGGGAGATTATGAGCAATTTTTTTTCATTCAAAATATTTTCGTATATTAAGTTTACCCAGTGAGCACGACGACAGAGTCCTCGGGCGTGATGGCTTTCAAAGACTTACGTCAAATGCCAGGCCATCATACAGAGGGGTCGTTCTTCAGGGTCGTGCCGTCGTGCTCAAGGGGTCAATATTGTTCTGGAGGATATTAACGAAGTCAAGTTATACCACAACCACATCTTGAGTGTCACAGACAGTTAGGACACTCTGCTCTTCATGTTTTAAATTTACTAGTATGTGTGAAATGTACGGATGATGAGGATGTACTGTTAAACAAATAATCTCGTGCTGTCCACGCAGCATGTCCCGCATGAATGAGGGAGGCATCCTGGAGAAGCTACGTCAGCGTTGGTGGAGCGCCCATCCCTGCCCCGACGCTGCCACAGTTACAGCGTATCAGAGTATCGGACTGTCCGAGGTAAAAAGAAGCGCATACGCTCCCTCTTCCACTGTTGTCTCAGAATTTATTCGAATTTTCCGCTGTTAATCCACAACAGCTCTAAGGTGCCCTTTCAAAATGATTCACGATATCTATCTGTCTATCTACCTATCTATCTATCTTTATATATATATATATATATATATATATATATATATATATATATATATATATAT